>PVKW010006764.1:0-13650 GCA_004027895.1 Orientallactaga bullata
GGGGGGAGGGGAGGACAAACAAAGGAAGAAGGGGGGGAAGGGGCTGTCTGCTCACCCACAGGCAACCGTTAGCTGTTTTTCTCTCACCAATGAAGAACTGGGCACTTTGCTCGTCAGACTTTCAAGGATGGGGCATCGCCGAGGGGGCTACTCGATGAGGGGGCTTCTCAAAGAACTGGGCGTTTTGCCATTTTGCCAAACGCCGAGGGGACTGCTCACCGGCTCACGGGACATTCAACGGGGCATCTTGCCAGATGCCGATGGGGCAGGGGGTCACAAATGGGGTGTCTCCCTAACACTGACATCGGGGCAGAGGGTCCCTGTTCAGGCGCCAGATGTTGGGGTCCCCCCCAAGGAGAGCTCAGGAGGGACAATAGGGTCTCTGCCAAATTGGGGTGAGCAGCGCGGAGTCACGACACAGACTCCGGGAGTTGGGTGAAAGCGGAGGTGAGAATCCACAAACTGGTTTATTTAGCACAATGCACATATGGTTTAAGGAGCTGTTAATCCTTGAATGGGGTGGTACCCTTTTGGTGACCAATGACAACCTGTCTCTGGACAGGACCTCTCATAGTAGGCTTCTCGTGAGCATGGGACTGTAACTGTTGTCACATCAAGCCTGCGCAAAACACCATTTTTACAAAAGCCATTTCCTGTTTTCTTCTGCCATGCGGTCTGGCTAGGACCAGGCCTGTATTGTGCCCTACACAAATCTACCAAGTTGTCCATCTTGTTAGATAGCACTAACTAGGAATGTTTTAACTTCCTTCACTCAACCTTCTTCGTGCAAAAGCAACTGATTCCAAGAACCAAACTAGATTATTTCACCTAATACAGTGTTCGGCAATGAAGATGTTTGTTTTCTACACAAACTACTTTAGAAATGAGGCGAATCTACTAAGTTGTACATCTTGTTAGATTACACAAACAAGGAAAGCTGAACTTGCTGCACTCAACAGTCTTCGTAAGAAAGCAACTCATTCCGAGAAGAGAACTAGCTTATTTCACACAGTACACTGTGCGGCAATGAAGATGTTTGTTTTCTAAACAAACTACTGTAGAAATGAAGCGAATCTACAAAGTTGTACATCGTGTTAGATTACACAAACCAGGAAAGTATGAACTTGTTGCACTCTACCGTATTCGTACGAAAGGGGCTCATTCTGAGAGGAGAACTAGCTTATTTCACACAGCACAGTGTTCGGCAATGAAGATGTTTGTTTTCTAAACAAACTACTTTACAAATGAAGTGAAAGTACTAAGTTGTACATCTTGTTAGGTGACACTAACTAGGAATGTTTGAACTTGCTGCACCCAACCTTCTTCGTAGCAAAGCAACTGATTTTGAGAACCGAACTAGCTTATTTCACACAGTACAGTGTTTGGCAATGAAGGTGTTCGTTTTCTCAATAAAATACTTTAGAAATGAGGCCAATCTACTACGTTGTACATCTTGTTACATTACACAAACAAGGAAAGTTTGAACTTGCTGCACTCAACTGTCTTCGTAAGAAAGCAACTCATTCAGAGAAGAGAACTAGCTTATTTCACACAGTACAGTGTTCAGCAATAAATATGTTTGTTTTCTACACAAACTACTTTATAAATGAAGCAGACCTACTAAGTTGTACATCTTGTTAGATTACACAAATAAGAAAAGTTTGAACTTGCTGCACTCAACCTTCTTCATAGGAAAGAAACTTATTCCGAGATCCGAACTAGCTTATTTTACACAGTACAGTGTTCGGCAATGAAGATGTTTGTATTCTAAACAAACCACTTTAGAAATGAGCCGAATTGACTAAATTGCATATCTTGTTACATTACACAAACAAGGAAAGTTTGAACTTGCTGCACTCAACGGTCTTCATTAGAAAGCAACTCATTCAGAGAAGAGATCTAGCGTATTTCACACAAAACAGTGTTCAGCAATGAAGATGTTTGTTTTCTAAACAAAGTACTTTAGAAATGAGGAGAATCTACTAAGTTGTATATCTTGCGAGATTACACAAATAAGGAAAGTTTGAACTTGCTGCACTCCACCTCCTTTGTAGGAAAGCAACTCATTCCAAGAACCGAACTAGCTTATTTCACACAGTACAGTGTTCGGAAACGAAGATACTTGTTTTCTAAGCAAACTACTTGGGAAATCAGGCAAATCTACTAAGTTGTACATCTTCTAAGATTACACAAACATGGAATGTTTGAACCTGCTGCAATCAACCCTCTCCGTAAGAAAGCAAATCATTCCTAGAAGGAATTAGCTTATTTCACACAGTAAAGTGTTCGGCAATGAAGATGTTCATTTTCTAAACAAACTACTGTAAAATGAGGCGAATCTACTAAGTTGTACATCTTGTTAGATTACCTAACTAGCAATGTTTAAACTTGCTGCACTCAACCTTCTTCGTAGGAAAGCAACTGATTCCGAGAACAAAAATAGCTTATTACACACAGTACAGTGTTCAGCAATGAAGATGTTTGTTTTCTAAACAAACTACTTTAGAAATGAGGCAAATCTACTAACATGTACATCTTGTTAGATTTCACAAACAAGGAAAATTTGAACTTGCAGCACTCAACCTTTTTTGTAAGAAAGCAACTCATTCCGAGAACTGAACTAGCTTATTTACACAGTACAGTGTTCGGCAATGAAGATGTTTGTTTTCTAAACAAACTACTTTAGAAATGAAGCGAATCCACTAAATTGTACATCTTGTTAGATTACACAAACAAGGAATGTTTGAAACTGCTGCAATCAACCCTCTTCATAAGAAAGCAACTCATTCCAAGAGAACTAGCTTATCTCACACAGGACAGTGTTTGGCAATGAAGATGTTTGTTTTCTAAACAAACTACTCTAGAAATGAGGCCAATCTACTACGTTATACATCTTGTTAGATTACACAAACCAGGAAAGTATGAACTTGCTGCACTCAACCGTATTCGTAAGAAAAGGGCTCATTCTGAGAGGAGAACTAGCTTATTTCACACAGCACAGTGTTCGGCAATGATTATGTTCATTTTCTAAAAAAACTACTTTAGAAATGAGGAGAATCTAGTAAGTTGTACATCTTGTTAGATTGCATTAACTAGGAATGTTTAAACTTGCTGCACTTAACCTTCTTCATAGGAAAGCAACTGATCCCAAGAACCTAACTAGCTTATTTCACTTATTACTGTCCTAACTAGGACAGTATTCGGCAATGAAGATGTTTGTTTTCTAAACAAACTACTTTTGAAATGAGGCGAATATACTAAGCTGTACATCTTCTTAGATTACACAAAGAAGGAAAGTTTGAACTTGCTGCACTCAATGGTCTTCGTCAGAAAGCAACTCATTCAGAGAAGAGAACTATCTTATTTTAAACAAAACAGTCTTCGGCAATGAAGATGTTTATTTTCCAAACAAACTACTTTAGAAATGCAGTGAAACTAGTAAGTTGTACATCTTGTTAGATGACACTAACTAGGAATGTTTGAACTTGCTGCATGCAACCTTCTTCGTAGCAAAGCAAATGATTACGAGAACCGAACTAGCTTATTTCACACAGTCAGTGTTTGACAATGAAGATCTTCGTTTTCAAAACAAACTACTTTAGAAATGAGGAAAATCTACTAGGTTGTACATCTCTTTAGACTGCACTAACTAGGAATGTTTGAACTTGCTGCCTTCAACCTTCTTCGTAGGAAAGCAACTAATTCTAAGAACAGAACTAACTTATTTCATATGGTACAATGTTCAGAACTGAAGATGTTTGTTTTCTAAACAAACTACTTTAGAAATGACGAGAATCTACTAAGTTGTACATCTTCTTTGATTACACAAACAAGGAAGGTTTGAAACTGCTGCAATCAACCCTCTTCGTAAGAAAGCAACTCATTCCGAGAAGACAACTAACTTATTTCACACAGTACAGTGCTTGACAATGAAGATGTTTGTTTTCTAGACAAACCACTTTAGAAATGTGGAGAATCTACACACTTGTGCCTCTTGTTAGATTACACAAACCAGGAAAGTACGAACTTGCTGCACTCAACCATATTCGTAAGAAAGGGGCTCATTCTGAAAGGAGAACTAGCTTATGTCACACAGCACAGTGTTCGGCAATGGAGATGTTTGTTTTCTAAACAAACTACTTTAGAAATGAAGTGAAACTAGCAAGTTGTACATCTTTTTAGAAGACACTAACTAGGAATGTTTGAACTGGGTGCACGTAACCTTCTTTGTCGAAAAGCAACTGATTCTGAAAAACAAACTATCTTATTTCAAACAGTACAGTCTTCGGGAATGAATATGTTTGTTTTCTAAACAAACTACTTTAGAAATGAGCCGAATCTAGTAAGTTGTACATATTGTTAGATAACACAAACAAGGAAAGTTTGAACTTGCTGCACTCAATGGCCTTTGTAAGAAATCAACTCATTCAGACAAGAGAACTAGCTTATTTCACACAATGCAGTGTTTGGGAATGAAGATGTTTGTTTTCTAAAAAAAAAAACACTTTAGAAATGAGACTATTTTACTAAGTTGTACATCTTGTTAGAATACACAAACAAGGAATGTGTGAAACTGCTGCAAACAACCCTCTTCGTAATAAAGCCACTCATTCCTAGAGGAGAACTAGATTATTTCACAAAGTACAATGTTCGGCAATGAAGATGTTTGTTTTCTAAACAAACTACTGTAGAAATGAGGCGAATCTACTAAGTTGTACATCTTGTGAGATTACACTAACTAGGAATGTTTGAACTTCCTGCACTCAACCTTCTTCATAGGAAAGCAACTGATTCCAAGAACCAAACTAGCTTATTTCACACAGTACATTGTTCAGCAATGAAGATGTTTGTTTTCTAAACAAACTACATTAGAAATGATGCAAATCTAGTAATTTGTACATCTTGTTAGATTACACAAACAAGGAAAGTTTGAACTTGCTGCACTCAACAGTCTTCGTAAGAAAGCAACTCATTCAGAGAAGAGAACTAGCTTATTTCACACAAAACAGTCTTCGGCAATGAAGATGTTTGTTTTCTAAACAAACTACTTTAGAAATGAGGCGAATCTACTAAGTTGTACATATTTTCTGATTACACTAACAAGGAAAGTTTGAACTTGCTGCACTCAACAGTCTTCGTAAGAAAGCAACTCATACAGAGAAGAGAACTAGCTTATTTCACACAATACAGTGTTCAGCAATGAATATGTTTGTTTTCTAAACAAACCACTTTAGAAATTAGGCAAATTTACTAAGTTGTACATCTTGTTAGATTACACAAACCTGGACATATGAACTTGCTGCACTCAACCGTATTCCTAAGAAAGTGGCTCATTCCGAGAGAAGAACTAGCTTATTTCACCCAGCATAGTGTTCGGCAATGAAGATGTTTATTTTCTAAAGAGACTCCTTTAGAAATGAAGTGAAACTAGTAAGACTTACATCTTGTTAGATGACACTAACTAGGAATGTTTTAACTTGCTGCACGCAACCTTCTTCATAGCAAAGCAACTGATTCTGAGAACCGAACTACCTTATTTCACACAGTACAGTGTTTGGCAATGAAGATATTTGTTTTCTATACAAACCACTTTAGAAATGCGGTGAATATACTAAGTTGTGAATCTTGTTAGATTACACAAACCAGGAAACTATGAACTTGCTGCACTCAACCGTATTTGCAAGAAAGGGGCTCATTCTGAGAGGAGAACTAGCTTATTTCGCACAGCACAGTGTTCGGCAATGAAGATGTTTGTTTTCTAAACAAACTAATTTATAAATGAGACGAATCTACTAAGTTGTACATCTTGTTTGACTACACAAACAAGGAATGTTTGAACCTGCTGCAAACAACCCTCTTCCTAATAAAGCCACTCATTTCTAGAGGAGAACTAGATTATTTCACAAAGTACAATGTTCGGCAATGAAGATGTTTGTTTTCGAAACAAACTACTGTAGAAATGAGGTGAATCTACTAAGTTGTACATCTTGTGAGATTACACTAACTAGGAATGTTTGAACTTGCTTCACTCAACCTTCTTCGAAGGAAAGCAACTGATTCCAAGAACGGAACTTGCTTATTTCACACAGTACAGTGTTCGGCAATGAAGATGTTTGTTTTCTAAACAAACTAATTTAGAAATGAGACGAATCTACTAAGTTGTACATCTTGTTTGATTACGCAAACAAGGAATGTTTGAAACTGCAGCAAGCACCCATCTTTGTAAGAAAGTAACTCATTCCGTGAAGAGAACTAGCTTATTTCACAGAGTACAGTTTTCGGCAATGAAGATGTTTGTTTTCTAAACAAACTGCTTTAGAAATGAGGAGAATCTACTAAGTTTTACATCTTGTTATATTGCACTAACTAGGAATTTTTCAATTTGCTGCACTCACCCTTCTTCATAGGAAAGCAACTGATTCCAAGAACCGAACTAGCTTATTTCACACAGTACAATGTTCGTGAATGAAGAGGTCTTTTCTCTAAAATAACTACTTTAGAAATGAGGAGAATCTACTAAGTTGTATATCTTGTTAGATTACACAAAGAAGGAAAGTTTGAACTTGCTGCACTCAACAGTCTTCGTAAGAGAGCAAATAATACAGACAAGAGAACTAGCTTATTTCTCACAACACAGTGTTCTGCAATGAGGATGTTTGTTTTCTAAACAAACTGCTGTAGAAATGAGGAGAATCTACTAAGTTGTATATCTTCTTTGATTTCACAAAAAAGGAATGTTTGAAAGTGCTGCAATCAACCCTCTTCGTAAGAAAGCAACTCATTCCGAGAAGAGAACTAGCTTATTTCACACAGTATAGTGTTCGGGAATGAAGATGTTTCTTTTCTAAACAAACTACTTTAGAAATAAGGAGAATCTACTAAGTTGTACATGTTGTTAGATTACACTAACTAGGAATATTTGAACTTGCTACTCGCAACCTTCTTCCTAGCAAAGCAACTGATTCCGAGAACCGAACTAGCTTATTTCACAGGGCATGCTGTTCGGCAATGAAGATCTTTATTTTCTCAACAAATTACTTTAGAAATGAAGTGAAACTAGTAAGTACTACATCATGTTAAATGACACTAACTAGGAATGTTGGAACTTGCTGCACACAACCTTCTCCGTAGCAAAGCAACTGATTCAGAGAACTGAACTGGCTTATTTCACACAGGACTGGGTTTGGCAATGAAGATGTTTGTTTTCAAACCAACCTACATTAGAAATGAGGCGAATCTAGCAGGTTGTACATCTTGTTAGATTACACAAACAAGGAAAGTTTGAAATTGCTACACTCAACGGTCTTCGTAAGAAAGTAATTCATTCAGACAAGAGAACTAGCTTATTTCACACAAAACAGTCTTCTGCTATGAAGATGTTTGTTTTCTAAACGAACCACTTTAGAAATGAGGTGAATAAACTAAATTGTAAATCTTGTTAGATTACACAAACCAGGAGAGTATGAACTTGCTGCACTCAACCATATTCGTAAGAAAGGGGCTCATTCTGAGAGAGAACTACCTTATTTAACACAGCACAGTGTTCAGCAATGAAGATGTTTGTTTTCTAAACAAACTACTTTAGAAATGAGGCGAATCTACTAAGTTGTACATCTTGTTAGAAGACACTAACTAGGAATGTTTGAACTTGCTGCACGCAACCTTCTTCCTAGCAAAGCAACTGATTCCGAGAACCGAACTAGATTATTTCACACAGTACAGTGTTTGGAAATGAAGATGTTCGTTTTGTGAACAAACTACTTTAGAAATGAGGCAAATCTGCTAAGTTGTATATCTTGTTAGATTGCACTAACTAGGAATGTTTGAACTTGCTGAACTCAACCTTCTTCGTAGGAAAGCAACTGACTCCTAGAACCGAAGTAGCTTATTTCAGTCAGTACAGTGCTCGGCAATTAAGATGTTTGTTTTTTAAACAAACTACTTCAGAAATGAGGCGAATCTACTAAGTTGTACATCTTGTTAGATTACACTAACTAGGAATGTTTAAACTTTGTGCACTCAACCATCTTCGTAGTAAACCAACTGATTCGTAGAACCGAACTAGCTTATTTGACACAGTACAGTGTTCAGCAATGAAGATGTTTGTTTTCTAAACAAACTACTTTAGAAATGAGATGAATCTACTAACTTGTACATCTTCTTAGATGACACTAACTAGGAATGTTTGAACTTGCTGCTCGCAACCGTATTCGTAAGAAAGGGGCTCATTCCGGGAGGAGAACTAGCTTATATCACACAGCACAGTTTCCAGCAATGAAGATGTTTGTTTCCTAAACAAACTACTGTAGAAATGATGTGAAACCAGTAAGTTGTACATCTTGTTAGATGACATTAACTGGGAATGTTTGAACCTGCTGCACGCAACCTTCTTCGTAGCAAAGCAACTGAATCCGAGAACCGAACTAGCTTATTTCACACAGTACAATGTTTGGCAATGAAGATGTTCGTTTTCTAAACAAACTACTTTAAAAATGAGGAGAATCTACTAAGTTGTACATCTTGTTAGATTGGACTAACTAGGAATGTTTGAACTTGCTGCAAGGAACCTTCTTCGTAGGAAAGCAACTGATTCCAAGAACTGAACTAGGTTATTTCACACAGTACAGTGTTCGTCAATGAAGATGTTTGATTTTTAAAACACTACTTTAGAAATGAGGCAAATCTACTTAGTTGTACATCTTTTCGGATTACACAAACAAGGAATGTTTTTAACTGCTGCAATCAACCCTCTTCGTGAGAAAGTAAGACATTCTGAGAAGAGAACCTGCTTAATTCACACAGCACAGTCTTCGGCAATGAAGATGTTTCTTTTCTAAACCAACTACTATAGAAATGAGACGAATCAACTAAGTTGTACATCTTTTTCTATTACACAAACCAGGAAAGTATGAACTTGCTGCAATCAAGTCTTCTTAAGAAAGGGGCTCATTCCCAGAGGAGAAATAGCTTATTTCACACAGCACAGTGTTCGGCAAAGAAGATGTTTGTTTTCTAAACAAACTACTTTAGAAATGAAGTGAAACTAGTAAGTTGTACATCTCGTTAGATGACACTAAGTAGGAATGTTTGAACTTGCTGCACTCAACCTTCTTCGTAAGAAAGCAACTGATTCCAAGAACCGAACCAGCATATTTCACACAGTACAGTGTTCGGCAATGAAGATGTTTGTTTTCTAAATAAACTACTTTAGAAATGAGGCGAATCTACTGAGTTGTACATCTTGTTACATTACACAAACAACGAAAGTTTGAACTTGTTGCACCCAACCTTCTTCGAAGGAAAGCAACTCAATCCGAGAACCAAACTAGCTAATTTCCCACAGTACAGTGTCTTGGCAATGAAGATGTTTGTTTTGTAAACAAACTACTTTAGAAATGAGGTGAATCTACTAAGTTGTACATCTTCTCAGATTACACAAACAAGGAACATTTGTAACTGCTGCAATCAGACCTCTTCGTAAGAAAGTAACTAATTCTGAGAAGAGAACTAGCTTATTTCACCCAGTACAGTGTTCGGCAATAAAGATGTTTGTTTTCTAAACAAACCACTTTAGAAATAAGGCGAATCTACTAAATTTTATACCTTGTTAGATTACACAAACCAGGAAAGTATGAACTTGCTGCACTCAACCGTATTCGTAACAAAGGGGCTCAATCCGAGAGGAGAACTACCTTATTTAACACAGCACAGTGTTTGCCAATGAAGATGTTTGTTTTCTAAACATACTACTTTAGAAATGAAGTGAAACTAGTAAGTTGTACATCTTGTTAGATGACACTAACTAGGAATGTTTGAACTTCCTGTACTCATCCTTCTTCGTAGGAAAGCAACTCATTCTGACAACCTAACAGCTTATTTCACACAGTAGAGTGTTCCGCAACCTAGATATTTGTTTTCTAAGCAAACTACTTTAGAAATGAGTCAAATCTACAAGTTGTACATCTTGTTAGATTGCACTAACTAGGAATGTTTGAACTTGCTGCACTCAAACTTCTTAGTAGGAAAGCAACAGATTCCAAGAACCGAAGTATCTTATTTCACACAGAACAGTGTTTGGCAATGAAGATGTTTTTTTTTCTAAACAAACTAATTTAGAAATGATGCAAATCTACTAAGTTGCACATCTTGTTATATTTCACCAACTAGGAATGTTTGAACTTGCTGCACTCAACCTTCTTCATAGGAAAGCAACTGATTCCCAGAACATAACTAGCTTATTTCACACAGTACAGTGTTTGGCAATGAAGATGTTTGATTTCTAAACAAACCACTTTAGAAATGAGGCGAATCTACTAAGTTGTACATCTTGTTAGATTACACAAAGAATGAAAGGTGGAACTTGCTGAACTCAACCTTCTTCATAGGAAAGCAACTGATACCTAGAACCGAACTAGCTTATTTCACACAGTATGGTGTTTGCAATGAAGTTGTTTGTTTTCTACACAAAGTACTTTAGAAATGAATCGGATCTACTAAGTTGTACATCTTGTTAGATTACATAAATAAGGAAAGGTTGACCTTGCTGCACTCAACATTGTTTGTAGGAAAGCAACTCATTCCGAGACCTGAACTAGTTTTTTTCACACTGTACAGTCTTTCGCAATAAAGATGTTTGTTTTCTAAACAAACTACTTTAGAAATGAGGCAAATCTACTGCCTTGTACATCTTGTTAGATTACACAAACAAGGAAAGTTTGAACTTGCTGCACTCAACCTTCTTCGTAGGAAAGCAACTGATTCCGAGAACCGAACTAGCTTATTTCATACAGTACAGTGTTCGGCAATGAAGATGTTGTTTTCTAAACAAATTACTTAAGAAATGAAGCAAATCTACAAAGATGTACATCTTGTTAGATTACACAAACAAGGAAAGTTTCAACTTGCTGCACTCAACGTTCTTCGTAAGAAAGCAACTGATTCCTAGAAGAGAACTAGCTTATTTCATACATTACAGTGTTGTGCAATGAAGATTTTTGTTATCTAAACAAAGTAGTTTAGAAATGAAGTGAAACTAGTAAGTTGTACATGTTGTTAGATGACACTAACTAGGAATGATTGAAGTTGCTTCATGCAACCTTCTTCGTAGCAAAGCAACTCATTCTGAGAACTGAACTAGCTTATTTCACACTGTACAGTGTTCGCATATGAAGATGTTTCTTTTCTAAAGAAACTACTTTAGAAATGATATGAATTGACTAAGTTGTACATCTTGTTAGATTACACAAACAAGGAAAGTTTGAACTTGCTGGACTCAACGGTCTTCGCAAGAAAGCAACTCACTCAGAGAAGAGAACTAGCCTATTTCACACAAAACACTCTTCGGCAAAAAGATGTTTGTTTTCTAAACAAACTACTTTAAAAATGACGTTGATCTACTAAGTTGTACATCTTGTTAGATTGCACAAATAAGGAAAGTTTGAACTTGCTGGACTCAACGGTCTTTGTAAGAAAGCAATTCATTCAGAGAAGATATTTAGCTTATTTCACACAAAACAGTCTTCAGCAATGAAGATGTTTGTTTTCTAAACAAACTACTTTAGAAATGAATTAAAACTAGTAAGTTGTACATCTTGTTAGATTACACTAACTAGGAATGTTTGAACTTGCTGCACTCACCCTTCTTCGTAGGAAAGCAACTGATTCCGAGAACCGAACTAGCTTATTTCACACAGTACAGTGTTTGGCAATGAAGATGTTTGTTTTCTAAACAAAACCACTTTAGAAATGAGACGAATCTAAGTTGTACATCATGTTAGATTACACAAAGAAGGAAAGTTTGAACTTGCTGCACTCCACGGTCTTCATAAGAAAGCAACTCATTCAGAAAAGAGAACTACCTTATTTCACAGAAAACATTTTTCGGCAATGAAGATGTTTGTTTTCTAAACAGAGTACTTTAGAAATGAAGCAGATATACTAATTTGTACATCTTGTTAGATTACACAAATAAGGAAACTTTGAACTTGCTGCACTCAACCTTCTTCGTAGGAAAGCAACTCATCCTGAGAACCGAACTAGCTTATTTCACACAGTACCATTTTTGGCAATGAAGATGTTTGTTTTCTAAACTAACTACTTTGGAAATGAGGCGAATCTACTAAGTTGTACATCTTGTTAGATTACATAATGAAGGAATATTTGATCCTGCAGCAATCAACCCTCTTCGTAAGAAACCAACTCACTCCTACAGGTGAACTAGCTTATTTCACACAGTACAATGTTTGGCAATGAAGATGTTTGTTTTCTAAACAAACTACTGTACAAATGATGTGAATCTACTAAGTTGTACATCTTGTTAGATTTCACTAACTAGGAATGTTTCAACTTGGAGCACTCAACCTTCTTCGTAGGAAAGCAACTGATTCCCAGAACATAACTCACTTATTTCACACAGTACAGTGTTCAGCAATGAAGCTGTTTGATTTCTAAACAAACTACTTTAGAAATGAGGCGAATCTACTAAGTTGTAAATCTTGTTAGATTATACAAAGAAGGAAAGGTGGAATTTGCTGAACTCAACATTCTTCGTAGGAAAGCAACTGACACCTAGAACCGAACTAACTTATTTCACACAGTACCGTGTTTGCAATGAAGATTTTTGTTTTCTAAACAAAGTACTTTAGAAATGAATTGGATCTACTAAGTTGTACATCCAGTTAGATTACACAAATAAGGAAATGTTGAACTTGCCGCACTCAACATTATTTATAGGAAAGCAAATCATTCCGAGACCTGAACTAGCTTATTTCACACAGTACAGTCTTTGGGAATGAAGATGTTTGTTTTCTAAACAAACTACTTTAGAAATTAAGCAAATCTACGGCCTTGTACATCTTCTTAGATTACACAAACAAGGAATGCTTGAAACTGCTATAATCAACCCTCTTCATAAGAAAGTAACTCATTCCGAAAAAAGAACTAGCTTATTTCACACAGTACAGTGTTCGGCAATGAAGATGTTTGTTTTCTAAACAAACAACCTTATAAATGAGGAGAATCTAGTAAGTTGTACATCTTGTTAGATTACACGAACAAGGAAAGGTTGAACTTGCTGCACTCAACCTTCTTTGTAGGAAAGCAACTCATTCCGAGAACCTAACTATCTTATTTCACACAGTACAGTGTTCGGAAATGTAGATGTTTGTTTTCTAAACAAACTACTTTAGAAATGAGGCAAATCTACTAAGTTGTACATCTTGTTAGATTACACAGAGAAGGAATCTTTGATCCTGCTACAATCAACCCTCCTCATAAGAAAGCAACCCACTCTTACAGGTGAACTAGCTTATTTCACAAAGCACAGTGTTCGGCAATGAACATGTTTGTTTTCTAAACAAAGTACTTTACAAATGAAGAGAAACTAGTAAGTTTTACATTTTTTTATATGACACTAACTAGGAATGTTTCAACTTGTTGCTCTCAACCTTCTTCTTAGCAAAGTAACTGATTCCAATAACCGAACTAGCTTATTTCAAACAGTACAGTGTTCGGCAATGAAGATGTTTGTTTTCTAAACAAACCACTTTAGAAATGAGGCGAATCTACTATGTGGTATATCTTGTTAGATTACACAAAAAAGAAAAGTTTGAACTTGCTTCACTCAACGGTCTTCGAAAGAAAGCAACTCAC
>PVKW010006764.1:13750-75800 GCA_004027895.1 Orientallactaga bullata
CTTTAGAAATAAAGCGGATCTATTACATTGTACGTCTTGTTAGATTACACAAACAAGGAAAGTTTGATCTTGCTGCACTCAACCTTCTTTGTAGGAAAGCAACTCTTTCCGAGAACTGAACTATCTTATTTCACACAGTACAGTGTTTGGCAATGAAGATGTTTGTTTTCTAAACAAACTACTTTACAAATGAGGTGAGTCTACTAAGTTGTACATCTTTTTAGATTACACAAACAAGGAATGGTTGAAACTGCTGCAATCAACCCTCTTCGTAAGAACGTAACTCATTCCGAGAAGAGAACTAGCTTATTTCACACAGTACAGTGTTCGGAAATGTAGATGATTGTTTTCTAAACAAACTACCTTAGAAATGAGGCAAATCTACTGAGTTTTACATCTTTTAGATTGCACTAACTATGAAAGATTGAACTTGCTGAGATCAACCTTCTTCGTAGGTAAGCTACTGATTCCAAGAACCGAAATAGCTTATTTCACATAGTAAAGTGTTCGGCAATGAATATGTTTGTTTTCTAAACAAACTACTTTAGAAATGAGGCGAGTCTAGTAGGTTATACATCTTGTTAGATTTCACAAACAAGGAACGTTTGAACTGGCTGCACTCAACCTTCTTTGTAGGAAAGCAACTAATTCCTAGAACCGAACTAGCTTATTTCAGACTGCAAGTGTTTGGCAATGAAGATGATTGTATTCAAAAGAAACTACTTTAAAACCGAGGCAAATTTACTAAGTTGTATATCTTGTTAGATTACACAAACAAGGAAAGTTTGAACTTGCTGCACTCACCATTCTTCGTAGGAAAGCAACTCATTTCGAGAACCTAACTAGCTTATTTCACACGGTACAGTGTTCAGCAATGAAGATATTTGTTTTCTAAACAAACTACTTTAGAAATGAGAAGAATCTATTAAGTTGTATATCTTCTAAGATTACACGAACAAGGAAAGTTTGAACTTTCTACACTCAACCTTCTTCCTAGGAAAGCAACTCATTCTGAGAACCGATCTAGCTTATTTCACACAGTACAGTGTTTGGCAATAAAGTTGTTTGTTTTCTAAAGAAACTACTGTAGAAATGAGGCGAATCTACTAAGTTGTACACCTTCTTAGATTAAACTTACTAGGAAAGTTTGAACTTGCTGCACTTAACCTTCTTTGTAGGAAAGCAACTCATTCCGGGAACCGAACTAGCTTATTTTACACAGTACAGTGTTCGGAAATGAAGATGTTTGTTCTCTAAGCAAACTACTATAAAATGTGCTGAATCTAGCAAGTTGCACATCTTGTTAGATTACACAGACAAGAAAAGTTTGAACTTGCTGCACTCAACATTTTTGTAGGAAAGCAACTCACTCCGAGAACCTAACTATCTTATTTCACACAGTACAGTGTACAGAATTGTAGATGTTTCTTTTCTAAACAAACTACATTAGAAATGAGGCAAATCTACTAAGTTGTACATCTTGTTAGATTGCACTAACTAGGAATGTTTGAACTTGCTGTACATAACCGTCTCTGTAGGAAAGCAACTGATTCCAGGAACAGAACTAGCTTATTTCACACAGCACAGTGTTCGGCAATGAAGATGTTTGTTTTCTAAACAAACTGCTTTATAAATGAGGCGAATCTACTAAGTTGTACATCTTGTTAGATTACACTAACTAGGAATGTTTGAATTTTCTGCACTCAACCTTCTTTGTAGGAAAGCAACTGTTTCCAAAAACCCAACTAGTCTGTTTCACACATATCAGTGTTCAGAAATGAAGATGTTTGTTTTCTAAACAAAGTACTTTAGAAATGAGGTGAATCTACTAAGTTGTACATCTTGTCAGATTACACAAACAGGGAAAGTTTGAACTTGCTGACCTCAACCTTCTTCGTAGGAAAGCAACTGATTCCTAGAACCGACCTAGCTTATTTCACACAGTACAATGTTCGGAAACGAAGACGTATGTTTTCTAAACAAACTACTTTATAAATTAGGCGAATATAGAAAGTTTTACATGTGGTTGGATTGCACAAACAAGGAAAGTTTCAACTTCCTGCACTCAAAAGTCTTCTTAAGAAAGCATCTCATTCAGACAAGAGAACAAGCTTATTTCCCACAGTCCAGTGTTCGGCAATGAAGATGTTTGCTTTGTAAACAAAGCAATTTAGAAATGAGCCAAATTTACTAAGTTGTACATCTTGTTAGATTACACAAACCAGGAAAGTATGAACTTGTTATACTCAACCATATTCGTGAGAAAGGAGCTCATTCCGAGAGAACTAGCTTATTTCACACAGCATTGTGTTCGGCAATGAAGATGTTTGTTTTCTAAACAAACTAATTTAGAAATGAAGTGAAACTAGTAAGTTGTACATCTTGTTAGATGACACTAACTAGGAATGTTTGAACTTGCTGCACGCAACTGTCTTCGTAGCAAAGCAACTGATTCCGAGAACCTAACTAGCTTATTTCACATAGTCCAGTGTTTGGCAACGAAGATGTTTGTTTTCTAAACAAACTACTATAGGAACGAGGCTTATCTACTAAGTTGTACATCTTGTTAGATTACACAAACAAGGAAAGTTTGAACTTGCTGCACTCAAAGGTCTTCGTAAGAAAGCAACTGATTCCCAGAACCGAACTAGCTTATTTCACACAGTATTGTGTTCAGCAATGAAGATGTTTGTTTTCTAAACAAACAACTTTAAAAATGAGGCGAATCTACTAAGTTGTACATCTTGTTGGTTACACAAACAAGGAAAGTTTGAACTTGCTGCATTCAACCTTTTTAGTAGGAAAGCAACTCATTCCGAGAAACTAACTAGCTTATTTCACACAGTACAGTGTTTGGCAATGAAGTTATTTGTTTTCAAAGAAACTACTTAAGAAAAGAGGCGAATATTCTAAGTTGTACATCCTGTTAAATTACACAAAGAAGGAAAGTTTGAACTTGCTGAATTCAACGGTCTTCGTAAGAAAGCAACTCATTATGAGAAGAGAAGTAATTTATTTCACACAGTACAGTGTTCAGCAATGAAGATATTTGTTTTCTAAACAAACTACTTTAGAAATGAGCTGAATTAAGTTGTATATCTTGTTAGATTACAGTAACTAGGAATGTTTGAACTTGCTGCACTCAACCTTCTTTGTAGGAAACAACTGATTCCAAATACCCAACTAGCTTATTTCACACAGATCAGTGTTCAGCAATGAAGATGTTTGTTTCCTAAACAAACTACTTTAGAAATGAGGCCAATCTACTAAGTTGTACATCTTGTTAGAGTACACAAACAAGGAATGTTTGAAAATGCTGCAATCAACAGTATTCGTATGAAAGCAACTTATTCCGAGAAGAGAACTAGCTTATTTCACACAGTACAGTGTTTGGAAATGAAGATGTTTGTTTTCAAAACAAAGTACTTTAGAAATAAGGCGAATCTACTAAGTTGTACATCGTGTTAGATTACACAAACAAGGAAAGTTTGAAATTGATGAACTCAACCTTCTTCGTAGGAAAGCAACTGATTCCTAGAACCGACCTAGCTTATTTCACACAGTACAGTGTTTGGCAATGTAGAGGATTGTTTTGTAAACAAACTACTTTAGAAACTAGGCGAATCTTCTAAGTTGAATATCCTGTAAGATTACACAAAGGAGGAAAATTTGAACTTGCTGCACTCAACGGTCTTCGTAAAAAAGCAATTCATTCCGAGATGAGAACTAGCTTATTTCACAAAGTACAGTGATCAGCAATGAAGATATTTGTTTTCTAAACAAACTACTTTAGAAATGAGGAGAATCTAGTAAGTTGTACATCTTGTAAGATTACAAGAAAAAGGAAAGTTTGAACTTGCTGCACTCAACCTTCTTAATAGGAAAGCAACTCTTTCCGTTGAAACTATCTAGCTTATTTCACACAGTACAGTGTTTGGAAATGAAGATGTTTGTTCTCTAAACAAACTACTTTAGAAATGGGGTGAATCTAGTAAGTTGTACATATTGTTAGATTACACAAACAAGGAAAGTTTGAACTTGCTGCACTCAACCTTCTTCATAGGAAAGCAACTCATTCCGAGATCCTAACTATCTTATTTCACACAATACAGTGTTTGGAAATGTAGATGTTTGTTTTCTAAACAAACTACTTTAAAAATGAGGCAAATCTACTAAGTTTTACATCTTGTTAGATTGCACTAACTAGGAATGTTTGAACTTGCTGTACATAACCGTCTCTGTAGGAAAGCAACTGATTCCAGGAACAGAACTAGCTTATTTCACACAGCACAGTGTTCGGCAATGAAGATGTTTGTTTTCTAAACAAACTGCTTTATAAATGAGGCGAATCTTCTAAGTTGTATATCTTGTTAGATTAAACAAAGAAGGAAAGTTTGAAGTTACTGCACTCAACAGTCTTTGTAATAATGCAACTCATTCTGAGAAGAGAACTAACTTATTTCACACAGTGCAGTGTTTGGCAATGAAGATGTTTGTTTTCCAAACAAACTACTTTAGAAATGAGGCGAAACTACTAAGTTGTACATCTTGTTAGATAACACTAACGAGGAATGTTTGAACTTGCTGCACTCAACCATCTTCATAGTAAAGCAACTGATTCCTAGAACAGAACTAGCTTATTATACAACAGTACAATGTTCGGCAACGAAGATGTTTGTTTTCTAAACAAACCACTTTAAGAATGAGGCGAATCTACTAAGTTGTACATCTTGTTAGATTACACAAACAAGGAAAGTTTGAACTTGCTGCACTCAAAGGTCATCGTAAGAAAGCAACTGATTCCGAGAACCGAACCAGCATATTTCACACAGTACAGTGTTCGGCAATGAAGATGTTTGTTTTCTAAACAAACTACTTAAGAAATGAGGGGAATCTACTAAGTTGTATATCTGGTAAGATAACACGAAGAAGGAAAGTTTGAACTTGCTGAACTCAACCTTCTTCGTAGGAAAGCAATTGATTCCGAGAACTGAACTAGCTTATTTCACAACAGTACAGTGTTCAGCAATTAAGATGTTTGTTTTCTAAACAAACTACTTTAGAAATGAGCAGAATCTAGGAAGTTGTACATCTTGTTAGATTATGCAAACAAGGAAAGATTGAACTTGCTGCACTCAACTTTCTTCGTAGGAAAACAATGCATTCCAAGAACCTAATCAGCTTATTTCACATAGTACAGTGTTCGGCAATGTAGATGTTTGTTTTCTAAACAAACTACTTTAGAAATGAGGCAAATCCACTAAGTTGTACATCTTGTTAGTTTACACTTACTAGGAATGTTTCAACTTCCTGCACTCAACCTTCTTCGTAGGAAAGCAACGGATTCCAAAAACTGAACTAGCTTATTTCACACAGTACAGTGTTCGCAAATGAAGATGTTTGTTTTCTAAACAAACTACTTTAGAAATGAGGAGGAATGTAGTAAGTTGTACGTTTTGGTAGATTACACAAACAAGGACAGTTTGAACTTGCTGCACTCAACCTTCTTCATAGGATAGCAACTGATTCCTAGAACTGAACTAGCTTATTTCACCCAGCACAGTGTTCAGCAATGAAGATGTTTGTTTTCGAAAGAAACTACTATAAAAATGAGGGGTATCTACTAAATTGTACATCTTGTTAGATTACACAAACCAGGAAAGTATGAACTTGCTACACTCAACTGTATTCGTAAGAAAGGGGCTCATTCCGAGAGGAGAACTAGCTTATTTCACACAGCACAGTGTTCGGGAAAGAAGATTTTTGTTTTCTAAACAAACTACTTTAAAAATGAAGTGAAACTAGTAGGTTGTACATCTTCTTAGCTGACACTAGTAGGATTGTTTGAACTTGCTGCACGAAACCTTATTTGTAGCAAAGGTACTGCTTCTGAGAACCACACTAGCTTATTTCACACAGTACAGTGTTTGGCAATGAAGATGTTGGTTTTCTAAACAAACTACTTTAGAAATGAGGAGAGTCTACTAACTTGTACACCATGTTAGATGGCACTAACTAGGAATGTTTGAATTTGCTGCACTCAACCTTGTTCGTATGAAAGCAACTGATTCCAAGAATAGAACTAGCTTATTTCACAAAGTACAGTGTTCGGAAATGAAGATGTTTGTTTTTTAAACAAACTACTTTAGACATGAGTCGAATCTACAAGGTTGTACGGCTTGTTACATTACACAAACAAGGAAAGTTTGAACTTGCTGCATTCAACGGTCTTCGTAAGAAACCATCTCATTCAGACAAGAGAACTAGCTTATGTCACACAGTACAGTGTTCGGCAATGAAGATGTTTGTTTTCTAAACAAACCACTTTAGAAATGAGGCGAATTGATAAGTTGTACATCTTGTTAGATTACACAAACCAGGACAGTATGAACTTGTTGCTCTCAACCGTATTCGTAAGAAAGGGGCTCATTCCGAGAGGAGAACTAGCTTATTTGACACAGCATTGTGTTTGGCAATGAAGATGTTTGTTTTCTAAACAAACTACTTTAGAAATGAAGTGAAACTATTAAGTTGTATATCTTGTTACATGACACTAACTAGGAATGTTTGAACTTGCTAGACACAACCTTCTTCGTAGCAAAGCAATTGATTGGGAGAACCGACCTAGCTTATTTCACACAGTACAGTGTTCAGCAATGATGATGTTCATTTTCTAAACAAACTACTTTAAAAATGAGTTGAATCTACTAAGTTGTACATCTTGTTAGATTACACTAATTAGGAATGTTTGAACTTGGGGCACTCAACCATCTTCGTAGTAAAGCAACTGATTCCTAGAACCGAACTAGCCTATTTCACATATACAGTGTTCATCAACGTAGATGTTTGTTTTCTAAACAAACTACTTTAGGAATGAGGCAAAGATACTAAGTTGTACATCTTGTTTGATTACACAAACTAGGAAAGTTTGAACTTGCTCCACTCAAGGGTCTTCGTAAGAAAGCAACTGATACCAAGAACCGAACGAGCTTATTTCACACAGTACAGTGTTAGGCAATGAAGATGTTTGTTTTGTAAACAAACTACTGTAGGAATGAGGTGAATCTAGGAAGTTGTATATCTTGTTAGATTACACAAACAAGGAACGTTTGACCTTGATGAACTCAACCTTCTTCGTAGGAAAGCAAATGATTCCTAGAACCGAACTAGCTTATTTCACACAGGACAGTGTTCGGCAATGAAGATGTTTGTTTTGTAAACAAACTACTTCATAAGAGAGGCGAATCTACTAAGTTGTACATCTTGTTAGATTACACTAACTAGGACTATATCAACTTGTTGCACTCAACCATCTTCGTAGTAAAGCAACTGATTCCTAGAACCGAACTCGCTTAGTTCACACAGTACAGTGTTTGGCAACGTAGATGTTTGTTTTCTAAACAAACTATTTTAGGAATGAGGTGAATCTACTACGTTGTACATATTGTTAGATTACACAAAAAAGGAAAGTTGGAACTTGCTGTACTCAACCTTCTTCTTCTTCGGAAAGCAACTCATTCCGAGAACCTAACTAGCTTATTTTGTAGTAAAGCAACTGATTCCAAAAACTGCACTAGATTATTTCACACAGTACAGTGTTGGCAATGAAGATGTTTGTTTTCTAAACAAACTACTGCAGAAATGAGGTGAATCTAGTAAAGTTGTATATCTTGTTAGATTACACAAACAAGGAAAGTTTGAACTTGCTGCGCTCAACCTTCTTCTTAGGAAAACAACTGATTCCTAGAACCAAACTAGCTTATTTCACAAAGCACAGTGTTCGGCAACGAAGATGTTTGTTTTCGAATGAAACTACTTTAAAAATGAGAATAATCTACTAAATTGTACATCTTGTCAGATTACACAAACAAGGAAAGTTTGAACTGGCTGCACTCAACCTTCTTCGTAGGAAAGCAACTCATTCCAAGAACTGAACTAGCTTATTTCACACAGTACTGTGTTTGGCAATGTACATGTTTGTTTTCTAAACAAACTACTTTAGAAATGAGGCAAATATACTAAGTTGTACAACTTGTTAGAATGCACTAACTAGGAATGATTGAACTTGCTGTACTCAACCTTCTGCGTAGGAAAGCAACTGATTCCAAAAACCAAACTAGCATATTACACACAGTACAGTGTTTGGCAATGACGATGTTTGTTTTCTAAACAACGCACTTCAGAAATGGGCCAAATCTTCTAAGTTGTACATCTTATTATATTACACAAAAAAGGAAAGTTTGAACTTGCTGCACTCAACGGTCTTCGTAAGAAAGCAACTACTTCCGAGAAGAGAACTGGCTTATTTCACACAGTAAGGTGTTCGGCAATGAAGATGTTTGTTTTCTAAACAAACTACTTTAAAAATGAGGCGAATCTAGTAAGTCGTACACATTGTTACATTACACAAACAAGGAAAGTTTGAACTTGCTGCATTCAATCTTCTTCGTAGGAATGCAACTCTTTCCGAGAACCTAACTAGGTTTTTTCACACAGTACAGTGTTCGACAATGTAGATGTTTGTTTTCTGAACAAACTACTTTAGAAATAAGGGGAAACTACTAAGTTGTACATCTTGTTATATTACACTAACTAGGAATGTTTGAACTTGGTGTACTCAACCTTATTCGTAGGAAAGCAATTCATTCCAAACACCGAACCAGCTTATTTCACACAGTACAGTGTTCGGCAATGAAGATGTTTGTTTTGTAAACAAACTACTTTAGAAATGAGGTGAATCTACTAAGTTGTACATCTTGTTAGATTACACAAACAAGGAAAGTTTGAACTTGCTGCACTGAACCTTCTTTGTGAAAGCAACTCATTCTGAGAACCTAACTAGCTTATTTCCCACAGTACAGTGTTTGGCAATGTAGATGTTTGTTTTCTAAACAAACTAATTTAGAAATGAGGCAAATCTACTAAGTTGTACATCTTGTTAGATTACACTAACTTGGAATGTGGGAACTTGCTGCACTCAACAGTCTTCGTAAGAAAGCAACTCATTCAGAGAACTAGCTTTTTTCACACAAAACAGTCTTCGGAAATGAAGATGTTTGTTTTCTAAAGACACTAGTGTAGAAATGAGGTGAATCTACTAACTTGTACATCTTGTTAGATTACACTAACTAGGAATATTTGAACTTGCCGCACTCAACCTTCTTCGTAGGAAAGCAACTGATTCTCAGAACACAACTAGCTTATTTCATACAGTTCAGTGTTCGGCAATGAAGATGTTTGTTTTCTAAACAAACTACTTTAGAAATGAGGCGAATACATGAAGTTGTACATATTGTTAGATTACACTAACTAGGAATGTTTGAACTTGCTGCACTCAATCTTCTTCGTAGCAAAGAAACTGATTCCAAGAACCGAACTACCTTATTTCACACAGTACAATGTTTAGCAATGAAGATGTTTGTTTTTTAAAGAAACTACTTTAGAAATGAGGTGAATCTAGTAAGTTGTACAGCTTGTAATATTACACAAAAAGGAAGGTTTGAGCTTGAGGCACTCAACATTTTTTGTAGGAAAGCAACTGATTCCAAGAACCTAAGTAGCTTATTTCACACAGTACAGTGTTCGGCAATGAAGATGTTTGTTTTCTACACAAACTACTTTAGAAATGAGTCGAATGTACCAAATTGTATATCTTGTTACATTACACAAACAAGGAAAGTTTGAAATTCTGCACTCAACCTTCTTCATAGGAAAACAACTTTTTCCCAGGACCTAACTAGCTTATTTCACACAGTACGGCGTTCGGCAATGTAGATGTTTCTTTTCTTAACAAACTACTTTAGAAATGAGGCGAATCTACTAAGTTGTACATCTTCTTAGATTACACTAACTAGGAATGTTTGAACTTGCTGCACCCAACCTTCTTCGTAGGAAAGCAACTGTTTCCAAAAACTGATCTAGCTTGTTTCACACAATACAGTGTTTGGCAATGAAGATGTTTGTTTTCTAAACAAACTACTTTAGAAATGAGGCGAGTCTAATACTTGTACATCTTCTTATATTACACAAAGAAGGTCAGTTTGAAATTGCTGCACTCAAACTTGTTGGTAGGAAAGCAACTGATTCCTAGAACTGAACTAGCTTATTTCACACAGTATAGTGTTCGGCAATGAAGATTTTTTTTGTAAAGAAACTACTTTAATAATGAGGCGAATCTACTGAGTTGCACATCTTGTTAGATTACACTAACTAGGAATGTTTGAACTTGCTGCATTTAACCATCTTCGTAGTTAGTAAAGCAACTGCTTCCTAGAATAAAACTAGCTGATTTCACACAGTACAGTATTCGGCAATGAAGATGTTTGTTTTCTAAACAAACTACTTTATGAATGAGGGGAATCTACTAAGTTGTATATCTTGTTAGATTACACAAACAAGGAAAGTTTGAACTTGCTACACTCAAAGGTCTTTGTAAAAAAGCAACTGATTCCAAGAACTGAACTAGCTTATTTCACACAGTACAGTGTTCGGCAATGAAGATGTTTGTTTTCTAAACAAACTACTTTAGAAATGAGGCAAATCTACTAAGTTGTACATATTCCTAGATTGCACTAACTAGGAATGTTTGAACTTGCTGCACTCAACAGTCTTCTTAAGAAAGCAACTCATTCCGAGAAGAGAAATAACTTATTTCACACACTACAGTTTTCAGCAGTGAAGATGTTTGTTTTCTAAACAAACTGCTTCAGAAATCAGCCAAATCTAGTAAGTGGTACATCTTGTTAGATTACACAAACAAGGAAAGTTTGAAAGTGCTGCACTCAACCTTCTTCATAGAAAAGCAACTCCTTCCGAGGACCTAACTAGCTTCTTCACACAGTACAGTGTTTGGCAATGTAGATTTTTTTTTCTAAACAAACTACTTTAGAAAGGATTTGAATTTACTAAGTTGTACATCTTGTGAGATCACACAAACCAGGAAAATATGAAATTGCTGCACTCAACCGTATTCATAAGAAAGGGGCTCATTCCGAGGAGAAATATCTTATTTCACACAGCACAGTGTTAGGCAATGAAGATGTTTGTTTTCTAAACAAACTACTTTAGAAATGAAGTGAAACTAGTAAGTTGTATGTCTTGTTAGATTACACTAACTAGCAATGTTTGAACTTGCTGCACTCAACCATCTTCGTAGGAAAGCAACTGATTCCTAGCACTGAACTAGCTTATTTCACAGAGTACACTGTTCGGCAACGAAGATGTTTGTTTTCTAAAAGAACTACTTTAGGAGTGAGGCAAATCTACTAAGTTGTACATCTTGATAGATTACAAAAACAAGGAAAGTTTGAACTTGCTGCACTCAAAGGTCTTCGTAAAAAAGCAACTGATTCCAAGAACCAAACGAGCATATTTCACACAGTACAATGTTCAGCAATGAACATGTTTGTTTTCTAAACAAACTACTTTAGAAATGAGGCGAATATACGAAGTTGTACATCTTGTAAGATTACACAAACAAGCAAATTTGGAACTTCCTGCACTCAACCTTCTACGTAGGAAATCAAATGATTCCGAGAACTGAACTAGCTTATTACACAAAGTACAGTGTTAGGCAATGAAGATGTTTGTTTTCTAAACAAACTACTTTAGAAAGGAGCCAAATCTACTAAGTTGTACATCTTGTTAGATTACACTAACTAGGAATGTTTGAACTTGTTGCACTCAATCTCCTTCGTAGCAAAGCAACTGATTCCAAAAACCGATCTAGCTTATTTCACACAGTACAGTGTTCGGCAATGAAGATGTTTGTTTCCTAAACAAACTACTTTAGAAATGACGTGAGTCTAATAGTTGTACATCTTGTTATATTACACAATGAAGGACAGTTTGCAGTTGCTGCACTCAAACTTCTTCGTAGGAAAACAACTGATTCCCAGCACTGAACTAGCTTATTTCACACAGTACAGTGTTCGGCAATGAAGATGTTTGTTTTCTAAACAAACTACTTTAGGAATGAGGCGAATCTACTAAGTTGTACAACTTAATAGATTACACAAACAAGGAAAGTTTGAACTTCCTGCACTCAAAGGTCTTCGTAAGAAAGCAACTGATTCCAAGAACTGAAATAGCTTATTTCACACAAAACAGTGTTCGGGAATGAACATGTTTGTTTTCTAAACAAACTACTTTAGAAATGAGGTGAGTATACCAAGTTGTATATCTTGTAAGATTACACAAACAAGGAAAGTTTGAAATTGCTGCACTCAACCTTCCTCATAGGAAAGCAACTGATTCCAAGAACCAAACTAGCTTATTTCACACAGTACAATGTTTAGCAATGAAGATATATGTTTTTTAAAGAAACTACTTTAGAAATGAGATGAATCTACTAAGTTGTTCATGTTGTAAGAGTACACAAACGAGGAAAGTTTGAACTTGAGGCACTCAACCTTTTTCGTAGAAAAGCAACTGATTCCAAGGACCTAACTAGTTTATTTCACACATTACAGTGTTCGGCAATGAAGATGTTTGGTTTCTACAAAAACTACTTTAGAAATGAGGCGAATCTAATAAGTTGCACATCTTGTTAGATTACACTAATTGGGAATGTTTGAACTTGCTGCACTCAACCATCTTCGTAGGAAAGCAACTGATTTCTAGCACTGAACTAGCTTATTTCACACAGTACAGTGTTCGGCAATGAAGATGTTTGTTTTAAACAAAGTACTTTAGGAATGAGGTGAATCTACTAAGTTGTACATCTTGTTAGATTACTCAAACGAGGAAAGTTTGAACTTGCTGCACTCAAAGGCCTTCGTAAGAAAGTAACTGATTCCAAGAACTGAACTAGCATATTTCACACTGTACAGTGTTCAGCAATGAACGTTTGTATTCTAAACAAACTACTTTAGAATTGAGGCGAATATACGAAGTCGTACATCTTGTAAGATTACACAAACAAGGAAAGTTGGAACTTCCTGCACTCAACCTTCTTCGTAGGAAAGCAACTGATTCCAAGAACCGAACTAGCTTATTTCACACAGTACCATGTTTAGCAATGAATATGTTGGTTTTTTAAAGAAACTACTTTAGAAATGAGGCGAATCTACTAAGTTGTATATCTTGTAAGATTACACAAACAAGGAAAGTTTGAACTTGAGGCACTCAACCTTTTTCTTAGGAAAGCAACTGATTCCAAGAACCTAACTAGCTTATTTCACACATTACAGTGTTCAGCAACGAAGATGTTTGTTTTCTACACAAACTACTTTAGAAATGAGGCGAATGTACTAAGTTCTACATCTTGTTAGATTACACTAATGAGGAATGTTTGAACTTGCTGCACTCAACCATCTTCGTAGTAAAGTAACTGATTCCTAGAACCGAACTAGCTTATTTCACACAGTACAGTGTTTGCAATGAAGATGTTTGTTTTCTAAACAAACTACTTTCAGAATGATGCTAATCTACTAATTTTTACATCTTGTTAGATGACACAAACAAGAAAAGTTTGAAATTCCTACACTCAACATTCTTCGTACGAAACCAACTCATTCCGAGAACCTAAGTAGCTTATTTCAGACAGTACAGTGTTCGGCAATGAAGATGTTTGTTTTCTAAACAAACTGCTTTAGAAATTAGACAAATCTATGAAGTTGTATATCTTGTTAGATTACACAAACAAGGAAAGTTTGAACTTCTGCACTCAACCTTTTTGTAGGAAAGCAATTGATTCCTAGAACCGAACTAGCTTATTTCACACAGTACAGTGTTCGGCAATGAAGATGTTTGTTTTCTAAACAAACTACTTTAGGAATGAGGTGAATCTACTAAGTTGTACATCTGGTTAGATTACACAAACAAGGAAAGTTTGAACTTGCTGCACTCAAAGGTCTTCGTAAGAAAGCAACTGATTCAAAGAACCGAACTGGCTTGTTATACACAATACAGTGTTAGGCAATGAAGATGTTTGTTTTGTAAACAAACTACTTTAGAAATGAGGCGAATCTACTAAGTTGTACATCTTGTTAGATTACACAAACAAGGAACATTTGAACTTCTGCACTCAACCTTTTTCATAGGAAAGCAACTGTTTCCGAGGACCTAGCTAGCTTATTTCACACAATACAGTGTTTGGCAATGGAGATGTTTGTTTTCTAAACAAACTACTTTAGAAATGAGGAAAATCTACTAAGTTGTACATCTTGCTACATTGCACTAACTAGGTATGTTTGAGCTTGTTGCACTCAACGGTCTTCGTAAGAAAGCAACTCATTCCGAGAAGAGAACTAACTTATTTCACATACTAAAGTTTATGGCAATGAAGATATTTGTTTTCTAAACAAACTGCTTTAGAAATGAGCCAAATCTAGTAAGTTATACATCTTGTTAGATTACACAAACAAGGAAAGTTTGAACTTGCTGCACTCAACCTTCTTCATAGGAAAGCAACTCTTTCCGAGGACCTAACTAGCTTCTTCACACAGTACAGTGTTCGGAAATGCAGATTTTTGTTTTCTAAAAAACTCCTTTAGAAAGGATTCGAATCTACTAAGTTGTACAACTTGTTAGATCACACAAACCAGGAAAGTATGAACTTACTGCACGCAAGCGTATTCACAATAAAGGGGCTCATTCTGAGGAGAACTAGCTTATTTCACACAGCACAGTGTTCGGCAATGAAGATGTTTGTTTTCTAAACAAACTGCTTTAGAAATGAAGTGAAACTAGTAAGTTGTAGGTCTTGTTAGATTACACTAACTAGGAATTTTGAATTTGCTGCACTCAACCATCTTCGTAGGAAAGCAACTGATTCCTATCCCTGAACTAGCTTATTTCACACAGTACAGTGTTCGGCAATGAAGATGTTTGTTTTCTAAACAAACTACTTTAGGAATGAGGTAAATCTACTAAGTTGTACATCTTGTTAGATTACAAAAGCAAGGAAAATTTGAACTTGCTGCACTCAAAGGTCTTTGTAAGAAAGCAACTGATTCCAAGAACCGAACTAGCATATTTCACCCAGTACAGTGTTCGGCAATGACTATGTTTGTTTTTTAAACAAACTACTTTAGAAATGAGGCAAATATACGAAGTTGTACATCTTGTAAGATTACACAAACAAGGAAAGTTTGAACTTGAGGCACTTAACATTTTGGTAGGAAAGCAACTGATTCCAAGAACCAAACTAGCATATTTCACCCAGTACAGTGTTCGGCAATGACTATGTTTGTTTTTCAAAGAAACTACTTTAGAAATAAGGCGAATCTACTAAGTTGTACATCGTGCTAGATTGCACTAACTAGGAATGTTTGAACTTGCTACACTCAACATTCTTCGTAGGAAAGCAACTGGTTCCGAGAAAGAAACTAGCTTATTTCACACAATACAGTGTTCGGCAATGAAGATGTTTGTTTTCTGCACAAACTACTTTAGAAATGAGGCGAATCTTGTACGTTGTACATCTTGTTAGATTTCACAAAGAAGGAACGTTTGAACTTGCTGCACTCTACGGGCTTCGTAAGAAAGCAACTCATTCCGAAAAGAGAACTAGCTTATTTCACACAGTACGGTGTTCGGCAATGAAGATATTTGTTTTCTAAACAAACTACTTTAGAAATGAGGTGAATCCAGTAAGTTGTACATCTTGTTAGATTACACAAACAAGGAAAGTTTGAACTTCTGCACTCAACCTTCTTCGTAGGAAAGCAACTCTTTCTGTGGACCTAACTAGCTTATTTCACACAGTACACTGTTGGGCAATGAAGATGTTTGTTTTCTAAAGAAACTACTTTAGAAATGAAATGAATCTAATAGTTGTACATCTTGTGAGATTACACAAAGAAGGACAATTTGAAGTTGCTGAACTCAAACTTCTTCATAGGAAAGCAACTGATTCCGAGAACTTAACTAGCTTATTTCACATAGTACAGTGTTCGGCAATGAAGAAGTTTGTTTTCTAAAGAAACTACTTTAATAATGAGGTGAATCTACTAAGTTGTACATCTTGTTAGATTACACTAACTAGGAATGTTTGAACTTGCTGTACTCAACCGTATTCATAAGAAAGGGGCTCATTGCGAGGAATGAACTAGCTTATTTCACACAGAACAGTGTTTGGCAATGAAGATGTTTGTTTTCTAAACAAACTGCTTTAGAAATAAAGTGAAACTAGTAAGTTGTACATCTTGTTAGATTACACTATCTAGGAATGTTTGAACTTGCTGCGCCCAACCGTCTTCATAGCAATGCAACTGATTTTGGAACCGAACTACCTTGATTCACACAGTACAGTGTTTGGCAATGAAGATGTTTGTTTTCTAAAGAAACTACTTTAGAAATGAAGTGAAACTACTAAGTTGCACATCTTGTTAGATTACACACACTAGGAATGTTTCAATTTGCTGCACTCAACCATCTTCGTAGGAAAGCAACTGATACCTAGCACTGAACGAGCTTATTTCACACAGTTCAGTGTTCGGGAACGAAGATGTTTGCTTTCTAAACAAACTACTTTAGGAATGAGGCGAATCTACTAAGTTGTACATCTTGATAGAATACACAAACAAGGAAAATTTGAACTTGCTGCACTCAAAGGTCTTCGTAAGAAAGCAACTGATTCCAAGAACTGAACTAACATATTTCACAAAGTACGGTGTTCGACAATGAACATGTTTGTTTTCTAAACAAACTACTTATAGAAACGAGGCAAATCTAGTAAGTTGTCCATCCTGTAAGATTACAGAAACCAGGAAAGTTTGAACTTGAGGCACTCAACCTTTTTGGTAGGAAAGCAACTGATTCCAAGAACCGAACTAGCATATTTCACACATTACAATGTTCAGCAATGAAGATGTTTGTTTTCTACTTAAACTACTTTAGAAATGAGGTGAATGTACTAAGTTATACATCTTTTTAGATTACACTAACGAGTAATGTTTGAACTTGCTGCACTCAACCATCTTCGTAGTGAAGCAACTGATAACTAGAACCTAACTATCTTATCTCACACAGTACAGTGTTCGGCAATGAAGATGTTTGTTTTCTACACAAACTACTTTAGAAATGAGGCAAATGTATTAAGTTGTACATCTTGTTAGATTACACTAACGAGGAATGTTTGAACTTGCTGCACTCAACCATCTTCGTAGTGAAGCAACTGATTCCTAGAACCGAACTAGCTTATTTCACACAGTACAGTGTTCGGCAATGAAGATGTTTGTTTTCTACACAAACTACTTTAGAAATGAGGCAAATGTATTAAGTTGTACATCTTGTTAGATTACACTAACGAGGAATGTTTGAACTTGCTGCACTCAACCATCTTCGTAGTAAAGCAACTGATTCCTAGAACCGAACTAGCTTATTTCACACAGTACAGTGTTCTGCAACAAAGATGTTTATTTTCTAAACAAACTACTTTAGGAATGAGGCGAATGTACTAAGTTGTATATGTTGTTAGACTACAGAAACAAGGAAAGTTCCAACTTGCTGCACTCAACCTTCTTGTAGGAAAGTAACTCATTCTGAGAACCTAACTAGCTTAATTCACACATTCCATTGTTCTGCAATGTAGGTGTCTGTTTTCTAAACAAACTACTTTAGAAATGAGTCAAATGTACTAACTTTTAAATCTTGTTAGATGGCACTAACTAGGAATGTTGGAACTTGCGGCAATCAACCATCTTCGTACAAAAGCAACTCATTCAGAGAAGAGAACTGGCTTAATTCACACAAAACTGTCTTCATCAATGAAGATGTTTGTTTTCTAAAAAAAACTACTGTAGAAATGAGGTGAATCTACTAAGTTGTACATCTTGTTAGATTACACTAACTAGGAATGTTTGAACTTGCTGCAAGAAACCTTCTTCGTAGGAAAGCAACTTATTCCGAGAACTGAACTTGCTTATTTCACAAAGCATAGTGTTCTTCAATGAAGATTTTTTTTTTTTCTAAACAAACTACTTTAGAAATGAGGCGAATCTACTAAGTTGTACATCTTGTTAGATTACACAAACAAGGAATATTTGAAACTGCTGCAATCAACCCTCTTCATAAGAAAGCAACTCATTCCGGGAAGAGAACTTGCTTATGTCACACAGTACAGTGTTCGGCAATGAAGATGTTTGTTTTCAAAACAAACCACTTTAGAAATGAGGAGAATTTACTGAGTTGTACATCTTGTTAGATTACACAAACAAGGACAGTATTAACTTGTTGCACTCAACCGTATTCATAGGAAAGGGGATCATTCCGAGAGGAGAACTACCTTATTTCACACAGCATAGTGTTCGGCAATGAAGATGTTTGGTTTCTAAACAAACTAATTTAGAAATGAAGTGAAACTAGTAAGTTGTACATCTTAGGGATGACACTAACTAGGAATGTTTGAACTTGCTGCATGCAACCGTCTTCGTAGCAAAGCCACTGATTCCAAGAACTGAACTAGCTTATTTCTCCCAGTACACTGTTCAGTAATGAAGATGTTTGTTGTCTAAACAAACTACTTTAGAAATGAGTAGAATCTACTAACTGGTATATCTTGTAAGATTACACAAACAACGAACGTTTGAACTTCCTGCACTGAACCTTCTTCGTAGGAAAGCAACTGATTCCTAGACCCGAACTAGCTTATTTCACATAGTACAGTGTTTGGCAACGAAGATGTTTGTTTTCTAAACAACCTACTTTAGATGCCGCGAATCTACTAAGTTGCATATCTTGTAAGATTACACAAACAAGGAAATTTTGAACTTGCTGCACTCAATCTTCTTTGTACGAAAGTAACTGATTTCGAGAACTGAACGAGCTTATTTCACACAGTACAGTGTTTGGCAATGAAGATGTTTGTATTCTACAGAAACTACTTTAAAAATGAGGCGAATCTTCCAAGTTGTACATCTTGTTAGATTACACAAACAAGGAAAGTTTGAACTTGCTGCATTCAAAGGCCTTCGTGAGAAAGCAACTGATTCCAAGAACTGAACTAGCTTATTTCACATTGTACAGTGTTCAGCAATGAAGATGTTTGTTTTCTAAGCAAACTACTTCAGAAATGAGGCGAATCTACTAAGTTGTACACCTTGCTAGATTGCACTAACTAGGAATGTTTGAACTTGCTGCACTCAACAGTCTTCGTAAGAAAGCAACTCATTCCAAGAAGAGAACTAACTTATTTCACACACTACAGTGTCCAGCAATGGAGATATTTGTTTTCTAAACAAACTACTTTAGCAACGAGGTTACTCTAATAAGTTGTCCATCTTCTTAGATTACACAAATAAGGAAAGTTTGAAGTTACTGCACTCAACCTTCTTCGTAGGAAAGCAACTCTTTCCCAGGACCCAACTACCTTATTTCACACAGTACAGTGTTCAGCAATGTAGATGTTTGTTTTCTAAACAAACTACTTTAGAAATGAGGTGAATGTACTAAGTTTCACATCTTGTTAGATTACACTAACTAGGAATGTTTAAACTTGCTATACTCAACCTTCTTCGAAGGAATGCAACAGATTCCAAAAACCCACTGGTTTATTTCACACTGTACAGTGTTTGGCAATGAAGATGTTTATTTTCAAAACAAAGTATTTTAGAAATGAGGCGAATGTACTAACTTGTACATCTTGTCAGATTACACAAACAAGGACAGTTTGAAATTGTTGAAGTCAACCTTCTTCGTAGGAAAGCACCTGATTCCTAGAACAGACCTAGTTTATTTCACACAGTACAACGTTCTGCAATGAAGATATTTGTTTTCTAAACAAACCAGTTCAGAAATGAGGCGAATCTACTAAGTTGTACATCTTGTTAGATTACACTAAATAGGAAAGTTTGAACTTGCTTCACTCAAAGGTCTTCGTAAGTAAGCAACTGATTCCAAGAACCAAACTAGCTTATTTCACACAGTACAGTATTCAGCAATGTGGATGTTTGTTTTCTAAACAAACTACTTTAAAAATGAGACGAGTCTACTAAGTTGTACATCTTGTTAGATTACACTAACTAGGAAAGTTTGAACTTGCTTCACTCAAAGGTCTTCGTAAGTAAGCAACTGATTCCAAGAACCTAACTAGCTTTTTTCACACAGTACAAGGTTCAGCAATGAAGATGTTTGTTTTCTAAACAAACTACTTTAGGAATGAGCCGAATCTACTAAGTTGTACATCTTGTTAGATTACACAAACAATGAAAGTTTGAACTTGCTGCACTCAACCTTCTTCGTAGGAAAGCATCTGATTCCGAGAACCAAACTAGTTTATTTCACACAGTACAGTGTTCAGCAACTAAGATGTTTGTTTTCTAAACAAACTACTTTAGAAATGAGGCAAATCTACTAAGTTGTACATCTTGTTAGATTACACTAACAAGGAAAGTTTGAACTTACGAAACTCAAAGGTCTTCATAAGAAAGCAAGTGATTCCGAGAACCAAACTAGCTTATTTCACACAGTACAGTGTTCTGCAACGAAGATGTTTTTTTCTAGACAAATGACTTTAGAAATGAGGTGAATCTACTAAGTTATACATCTTGTTAGATGACACAAACAAGGAAAGTTTGAACTTGCTGCACTCAACATTCTTCATAGGAAAGCAACTCATTCTGAGAACTTAACTAGGTTATTTCACACAGTAGAGTGTTCGGCAATGTAGGTGTTGGGTTTCTAAACAACTTTAGAAATGAGGCAAATCTACTAAGTTGTACGTCTTGTTAGACTGCACTAACTGGGAATGTTTGAACTTGTTGCACTCAACCTTCTCTGTAGGAAAGCAACTGATTCCAAGAACCGAACTAGCTTATTTCACACAGTGCAGTGTTCGGCAATGAAGATGTTTGTTTTCCAAACAAACTACTTTAGAAATGAGGTAAATCTAGTAATTGTACATCTTGTTTGATTACACAAACAAGGACAGTTTGAACTTGCTGCACTCAAACTTCTTCGTATGAAAGCAACCTATTCCTAGAACCGAACTAGCTTGTTTCACACAGCACAGTGTCCGGGAATGAAGATGTTTATATTCTAAACAAACTACTTTAGAAATGAACCTAACTAATTTCACACAGTACAGAGTTCGGCAATGTAGATTTTTTTTTTCTAAACAAACTGCTTTAGAAATGATGCGAATCTACTAAGTTGTACATGTTCTTAGATTACACTAACTATGAATGTTTGAACTTGCTGCACTCAGCCTTCTTCGTAGTAAAGTAACTGATTCCTAGAACTGAACTAGCTTATTTCACACAGTACAGTGTTCGGCAATGAAGATGTTTGTTTTCAAAACAAACTACGTTAGAAATGAGGTGAATCTACTAAGTTGTACATCTTGTTAGATGACACAAACAAGGAAATTTTGAATTTTCTGAAATCAACCTTCTTCGTACCAAAGAACTGAACTAGCTTATTTCACACAGTACAGTGTTTGGAAATGAAGATGTTTGTTCTCTAAACAAACTACTTGAGAAATGAGGCGAATCTAGTTAGTGGTTAAACTTGCTGAACTCAACCTTATTCATAGGAAAGCAACTGATGCCTAAGTTGTACATCTTTTTAGATTACACAAACAAGGAAATTTGAACTTGCTGCACTCAACGGTCTTCGTAAAAAAGCAACTATTCAGACAATAGAAGTAGCTTATTTCACACAGCACAGTGTTAGGCAATGAAGATGTTTGCTTTCTAAACAAACTACTTTAGAAATGAGGCGAATCTACTAAGTTGTACATCTTTTGAGATTACACAAACAAGGAAAGTTTGAACTTGCCACACTCAACCTTCTTCGTAGGAGAGCAACTCATTCCTTGAGGAGAACTAGCTTATTTCATACAGTATAGTGTCCGGCAATGAAGATGTTTGTTTTCTAAACAAACCACTTGAGAAATGAGGCAAATCTACTCAGTTGTACATTTTGTTAGATTACACAAACAAGGAATGTCTGAACCTCCTGCAATCAACCCTATTCATAATAATGTAACTCATTCCTCAAGGAGAACTAGCTTATTTCACACAGTACAATGTTCGGCACTGATGTTTGTTTTCTAAACAAACTACTGTAGAAATGAGGCGAATCTACTGAGTTGTACATCTTGTTACATTGCACTAACTAGGAATATTTGAACTTGCTGCACTCAACCTTCTTCGTAGGAAAGCAACTGATTCCGAGAACCAAACTAACTTATTTCACACAGTACAGTGTTTGCCAATGAATATGTCTGTTTTCTAAACAAACTACTTTAGAAATGAGGTGAATCTAATAAGTTGTACATCTTGATAGATTACACAAACAAGGAAAGATTGAACTTGCTGCACTCAATGGTCTTCATAAGAAAGCAACTCATTCAAACAAGAGAACTAGCTTATTTCACACAGTACAGTCTCTGGCAATGAAGATGTTTGTTTTCTTAAAAAACTACTTCAAAAATGAGGCAAATCTACTAAGTTGTACATCTTTTTAGTTTACACTAACTAGGAAGGTTGGAACTTGCTGCACTCAAAGGTATTTGTAAGAAAGCAACTCATTCATACAAGAGAACTACCTTATTTCACACAGTACAGTGTATGTCAATGAAGATGTTTCTTTTCTAAACAAACCACTTTAGAAATGAGGCAAATCTACTAAGTTGTACATCTTGTTACATTACACAAATGAGGAAAGTATGAACTTGCTGCACACAATCGTATTCGTAAGAAAAGGGCCAATTCTGAGAGGAGAACTAGCTTATTTCACACAGCACAGTGTTCGGCAATGAATATGTTCATTTTCTAAACAAACTACTTTAGAAATGAGGACAATCTACTAAGGTGTACACTTTGTTAGATTGCACTAAATAGTAATGTTTGAACTTGCTGCACTCAACCTTCTTCATAGGAAAGCAACTGATTCTAAGAACCAAACTAGCTTATTTCACACAGTACAGTGTTCGGCAATGAAGATGTTTGTGTTCTAAACAAACTACTTTAGAAATGAGGCGAGTCTAGTAAGTTGTACATCTTCTTAGATTACATAAACAAGGAAAGTTTGAACTTGCTGCACTCAACGGCCTTTGTAAGAAATCAACTGATTCAGACAAGAGAACTAGCTTACTTCACACAATGCAGTGTACGGGAATGAAGATGTTTCTTTTCTAAAAAAACCACTTTAGAAATGAGACGATTCTACTAAGTTGTACATCTTGTTAGAATACACAAACAAGGAATATTTGAACCTGCTGCAATCAACCCTCTTCGTAATAAAGCCACTCATTCTTAGAGGAGAACTAGCTTATTTCCCAGAGTACAATGTTCGGCAATGAAGATGTTTGTTTTCTAAACAAACTACTGTAGAAATGAGGCGAATCTACTAAGTTGTACATCTTGTGAGATTACACTAACTAGGAATGTCTGAACTTGCTGCACTCAACCTTCTTCATAGGAAAGCAACTGATTCCAAGAACCAAACTAGCATATTTCACACAGTACAGTGTTTGGCAATGAATATGTTCGTTTTTTAAACAAACAACTTTAGAAATGAGGAGAATCTACTAAGTTGTACATCTTGTTAGATTGCACTAACTAGGAATGTTTGAACTTGCTGCACTCAACCTTCTTCATAGAAAGCAACTGATTCCAATAACTGAACTAGCTTATTTCACACAGTACAGTGTTCAGAAATGAAGATGTCTGTTTTCTAAACAAACTACTTTAGAAATGAGGCGAATCTACTAAGTTGTACATATTGTTAGATGACACAAACAAGGAAAGTTTGAACTTGCTGGACTCAACGGTCTTCATAACAAAGCAACTCACTCAGAGAAGAGAACTAGCTTATTTCACACAGTACAGTGTTCGGCAATGAAGATGTTTGTTTTCTAAACAAATTACTTTAGAAATGAGGTGAATCTACTAAGTTGTACATCTTCTTAGATTACAATAACTAGGAATGTTTGACCTTGCTTCAAGCAACATTCTTCGTAGCAAAGCAACTGATTCCGAGAACTGAACTAGGTTATTTCACACAGTACAGTGTTCGGCAATGAAGATGTTTGTGTTCTAAACAAACTACTTTAGAAATGAGGCGAATCTACTAAGTTGTACATCTTGTTAGATTACATAAACAAGGAAAATTTGAACTCGCAGAACTCAACCGTCTTCATAGGAAAGCAATAGATTCCTAGAACCGAACTAGCTTATTTCACACAGCACAGTGTTAGGCAATGAAGATGTTTCTATTCTAAACAAACTATTTTATAAATGAGGCGAATGTACTAAGTTGTACATCTTGTTAGATTACACAAACAAGGAAAATTTGAACTTGCTGCACTCAACCGTCTTCATAGGAAAGCAACACATTCCGAGAAACAAACTACCTTGTTTCAAACAGTACAGTGTTTGGCAATGTAGAAGTTTGTTTTGTAAACAAACTACTTTAGAAATGAGGCAAATCTACTAAGTTGTACATCTTATGAGATTGCACTAACCTAGAATGTTTGAACGTGCTGAACTCAACCTTTTTCATAGGAAAGCAAATGATTCCTAAAACCGAAATAGGTTATTTCACACAGTACAGTGTTTGGAAATGAAGATTTTTGTTTTCTGAAGAAACCACTGGGAAATAGGCGAATCTACTAAGTTGTACATCTTGTCAGATTACACAAGCAAGGAAAGTTTGAACTTGCTCTACTCAACCTTCTTCATAGGAAAGCAACTCATTCTGAGAACCTAACTAGCTCATTTCACACAATACCATGTTCGGCAATGTGGATGTTTGTTTTCTAAAGAAAGTACTTTAGAAATCAGGCAAATCTACTAAGTTGTACAACTTGTTATATTGCACTAACTAGGAATATTTGAACTTGCTGCGCTCAACCTTCTTCGTAGGAAAGCAACTGATTCCAAGAACCGAACTAACTTATTTCACCCAGTGCAGGGATCGGCAGTGAAGATGTTTGTTTCCTAAACAAACTACTTTAAATATGACCTGAATCTAGGAAGTTATACATCTTGTTAGATTACACAAACAAGGAAAGTTTGAACTTGCTGCAATCAAACTTCTTTGTAGGAAAGCAACTGATTCCTAGAACCGAACTAGCTTATTTCATACAGTACAGAGTACGGCAATGAAGATATTTGTTTTCTAAACAAACTACTTTAAAAATGAGGCGAATCTACTCAGTTGTACATCTTGTTAGATTACACAAACAAGGAAAGTTTGAACTGGCTGCACTCAACCTTCTTCTTAGGAAAGCAACTTATTCCGAGAACCTAACTAGCTTGTTTCACACAGTACAGTGTTCGGGAATGTAGATGTTTATTTTCTAAACAAGCTACTTTAGAAATGAGGCAAATCAAGCCAGGCGTGGTGGCGCACGCCTTTAATCCCAGCACTCGGGAGGCAGAGGTAGGAGGATCGCTGAGAGTTCGAGGCCACCCTGAGACTACATAGTTAATTCCAGGTCAGCCTGGACCAGAGTGAAACCCTACCTCAAAAAACCAAAAAAAAAAAAAAAGAAAAAAAGAAAGAAAGAAAGAAATGAGGCAAATCTACTAAGTTGTACATCTTGTTAGATTGCAGTAACCAGGAATGTTTTAACTTGCTGAACTCAACATTCTTCATAGGAAAGCAACTGATTCCTAGTACTGAAATAGCTTATTTCACACAGTACAGTGTTCGGCAATGAAGATATTTGTTTTCTAAACAAACCACTTATAAATGAGCCGAATATACTAAGTTGTACATCTTGTTAGATAAAACAAACCAGGAAAGTATGAACTTACTGCACCCAACCATATTCGTAAGAAAGGGCTCATTCCGAGAGGAGAACTAGCTTATATCACACAGCATAGTTTCTGGCAATGAAGATGTTTGTTTTCTAAACAAACTACTGTAGAAATGATGTGAAAACAGTAAGTTGTACAAGTTGTTAGATGAAACTAACTGGGAATGTTTGAACTTGCTGCACACAACCGTCTTCGTAGCAAAAAAACTGATTCCGAGAACCGAACTAGCTTATTTCCCACAATACAGTGTTTGGCAATGAAGATGTTCATTTTCTAAACAAACTACTTTAGAAATGAGGAGAATCTACTAAGTTGTACATCTTGTTAGATTGCACCCTTCTTCGTAGGAAAGCAACAGATTTGAAGGAACCAAACTAGCTTATTTCACACAGTACAGTGTTCAGCACTGAAGATGTTTGTTTTCTAAACAAACTACTTTAGAAATGAGGCGAATCTAGTAAGTTGTACATCTTGTTAGATTACACAAACCCGGAAAGTATGAACTTCCTGCACGCAACCGTATTCATAGGAAAGGGGCTCATTCCGAGAGGAAAACTAGCTTATTTCACAGAGCACAGTGTTCAGCAATGAAGATTTTTTTTTCTAAACACACTACTTTAGAAATGAAGTGAAACTAGTAAGTTGTACACCTTGTTAGATGACACTAACGAGCAATATTTGAGCTTGGTGCACGCAACCTTATTCGTAGCAAAGCAACTGATTTCGAGAAGCGAAGTAGCTTATTTCACACAGTACAGTGTATGGCAATGAAGATGTTCGTCTTCTCAACAAACTACTTTAGAAATGAGGAGAATCTACTAAGTTGTATATCTTGTTAGATTGCACAAAATAGGAATGTTTGAACTTGATGCACTCACCCTCCTTCGTAGGAAAGCAACTGATTTAAAGAACCAAACTAGCTTATTTCACACAGTACACTGTTTGGCACTGAAGATGTTTGTTTTCTAAACAAACTACTTTTGAAATGAGGCGAATCTAGTAAGTTGTACATCTTGTTAGATTACACAAACCCGGAAAGTATGAACTTCCTGCACGCAACCGTATTCGTAAGAAAGGGGCTCATTCCGTGAGGAGAACTAGCTTATTTCACAGAGCACAGTGTTCGGCAATGAAGTTTTTTTTCTAAACACACTACTTTAGAAATGAAGTGAAACTAGTAAGTTGTACACCTTGTTAGATGACACTAACGAGCAATATTTGAGCTTGGTGCACGCAACCTTCTTCGTAGCAAAGCAACTGATTTTGAGAAGCGAAGTAGCTTATTTCACACAGTACAGTGTATGGCAATGAAGATGTTCGTTTTCTCAACAAACTACTTTAGAAATGAGGAGAATATACTAAGTTGTATATCTTGTTAGATTGCACAAAATAGGAATGTTTGAACTTGATGCACTCACCCTTCTTCGTAGGAAAGTAACTGATTCCAAGAACCGAACCAGCTTTTTTCAACAGTACAGTGTTCTGGAATGAAGATGTTTGTTTTCTAAGCAAACTACTTTAGAAATGAGGAGAATTTATTAAGTTGTACATCTTGTTAGATTACACAAACAAGGAAATTTTGATCTTGCTGCACTCAATGGTCTTCGTAAGAAAGCAAATCATTCAGACAAGAGAACTAGCTTATTTCACACATTACACATTTCGGCAATGAAGATGTTTGTTTTTTAAACAAACCACTTTAGAAATGAGGCTAATCTACTAAGTTGTACATCTTGTTAGATTACACAAACAAGGAATGTCTGAAACTGCTGCAATCAACCCTCTTCGTAAGAAAGCAACTCAGTACACAGTACAGTGTTCGGCAATGAAGATATTTGTTTTCTAAACAAACTACTTTAGAAATGAGGCGAACCTACTAAGTTGTACACTAACTAGGAATGTTTGAACTTGATGCACTCAACCATCTTCGTAGTAAAGCAAATGATTCTTAGAACCGAACTAGCTTATTTCACACAGTGCAGTGTTCGGCAACGAATATGTTTGTTTTCTAAAGTAACTACATTAGAAATGAGACGAAACTACTAAGTTCTACATCTAGCTAGATTACACAAACAAGGAAAGTTTGAACTTGCTACACTCAACCATCTTCATAAGAAAGCAACTCATTCAGACAAGAGAACTAGCTTATTTCACACAGTAAAGGGTTCTGCAATGAAGATGTTTGTTTTCTAAACAAACAACTTTAGAAATGAGGCGAGTCTAGTAAGTTGTACATCTTGTTATATTACACAAACAACGACAGTTTGAACTTCCTGCACTCAACCTTCTTCCTAGGAAAGCAACTGATTCCTAGAACTGAAGTAGCTTGTTTCACACAGCACAGTGTTCAGCAATGAAGATGTTTTTTTTTTAAACAAACTACTTTAAAAATGAGGCTAATCTACTAAGTTGTATATCTTGTTAGATTACACAAAGAAGGAAAGTTTGAACTTGCTGCAGTCAACGTTCGTCGTAGGAAAGCAACTCATTCCAAGAACCTTACCAGCTTATTTCACACAGTGCAGTGTTCAGCAATGTCGACGTTTCTTTTCTAAACAAACTACTTCAGAAATGAGGCACATCTACTAAGTTGTACATCTTGTTAGATTGCACTAGCTAGGAATGTTTCAACTTGCTGCACTCAAAGGTCTTCATTAGAAAGCAACTCATTCAGAGAAGAGATCTAGCTTATTTCACACAAAAAAGTCTTCAGCATTGAAGATGTTTGTTTTCTAAAGAAACTACTGTAGAAATGAGGTGAATCTACTTAGTTGTACATCGTGTTAGATTACACTGACTGGGAATGTTTGAACTTGCTGCACTCAAGCTTCTTCGTAGGAAAGCAACTGATTCCTAGAACTGAACTAGCTTATTTCACACAATACAGTGTTCGGCAATGAAGACGTTTGTTTTCTAAACAAACTACTTTAGATATTAGGCAAATCTGTTAAGTTTTACATCTTATTAGATTACACAAACAAGGAAAATTTGAACTTACTGCCTTCAACCTTCTTGGTAGGAAAGCAACTCATTCCGCGAACTGAACTAGCTTATTTCACACAGAATAGTGTTCGGCAATGAAGATGTTTGTTTTCTAAACAAAGTACTTTAGAAATGAGGCAAATCTACTAAGTTGTACATCTATTTAGATTACACCCACAAAGAATGGTTGAAACTGTTGCAATAAACCCTCTTCATAATAAAGCAACTCATTCCGAGAAGAGAACTAGCTTATTTCACACAGCACAGTGTTTTGCAATGAAGATATTTGTTTTCTAAACAAAGTACTTTAGAAATGCGGCAAATCTACTAAGTTGTACATCTTGTTAGATTACAGAAATACGGAATGTTTGAAACTGCTGTAATCAACCCTCTTCATAAGAAAGCAACTGAATCCCAGAACCGAATTAGCTTATTTCACACAGTATAGTGTTTGGCTATGATGATGTTCGTTTTCTAAGCAAACTACTGTAGAAATGAGGCAAATCTACTAAGTTGTTCATCTTGTTATATTGCACTAACTAGGAATGTTTGAATTTGCTGCACTCAACCTTCTTCGTAGGAAAGCAACTGATTCCTAGACCCGAACTAGCTTATTTCACACAGTACAGTGTTCGGTAATGAAGTTTTTTTTTTTCAAAACAAACCACTTTAGAAATGAGGCGAATCTACTAAGTTGTACATCTTGTTAGATTACACAAACCAGGACAGTATGAACTTGTCGCACTCAAGTGTATTCGTAAGAAAGGGGCTCATTCCGAGAGGATAACTAGCTCATTTCACACAGCATAGTGTTCGGTAATGAAGATGTTTGCTTTCTAAACAAACTGCTTTAGAAATAAAGTGAAACTAGTAAGTTGTATATCTTGTTAGATGTCACTAACCATGAATATTTAAACTTGCTCCACACAACCTTCTTCGTAGCAAAGCAACTGATTCTGAGAACTGAACTACTTATTTCACACAGTAAAGTGTTCAGCAATGAAGACGTTTGTTTTCTAAACAAACTACTTTAGAAATGAGGCTAGTCTACTATGTTGTACCTCTTCTTAGATTACACTAACTAGGAATGTTTGAAATTGCTGCGCTCTTTGTAGTAAAGCAACTGATTCCTACAACCGACCTAGCTTATTTCACACAGTACAGTGTTGGGCAACGAAGATGTTTGTTTTCTAAAGAAACTACTTTAGGAATGAGGCAAATCTACTAAGTTGTGCATCGTGTTAGATTACACAAACGAAGAACGTTTGAACTTGCTTGACTCAACGGTCTTCGTAAGAAAGCAACTGATTCCAAGAACCGAACTAGCTTATTTCACACAGTACAGTGTTCAGCAATGAAGATGTTTGTTTTCTAAACAAACTACTTTAGAAATGAGGCGATTCTACTAAGTTGTACATCTTGTCAAATTACACAAACCATGAAAGTTTGAACTTGCTGAACTCAACCAGCTTCGTAGGAAAGCACCTGATTCCTAGAACCTAACTGGCTTATTTCACACAAAACAGTGTTCTGAAATGAAGATGTTTGTTTTCTAAACAAACTACTTTAGAAAGGCAGTGAATCTACTAAGTTGTACATCTTGTTAGATTACACAAACAAGGAAAGTTTGAACTTGCTGCACTCAATCATCTTCGTAGTAAAGCACCTGATTCCTAGAACCTAACTGGCTTTTTTCACACAATACAGTGTTCGGAAACGAAGACGTTTGTTTTGTAAACAAACTACTTTAGGAATGAGGTGAATCTACTAACGTGTACATCTTGTTAGATTACACAAACAAGGAAAGTGTGAACTTGCTTCACTCAAGGGACTTCGTAAGAAAGCTAGTCTTTCAGAGAAGAGTACTAGCTTATTTCACAGAAAACAGTATTCGGCAATAAAGATGTTTGTTTTCCAAACAAACTACTTTTGAAATGAGGTGAATCTACTAAGTTGTACATCTTTATAGATGACACAAACAAGGAAAGTTCGAACTTGCTGAACGCACACTTCTTCATAGCAAAGCAACTGATTCCTAGAACCGAACTAGCTTATTTCACACAGTACTGTGTTCGGCAATGAAGATGTTTGTTTCCCAAACAAACTACTTTAGAAATGAGCTGAATCTAAGGAGTTGTACATCTTGTTAGATTAGACAAACAAGGAAAGTTTGAACTTGCTGTACTCAACGTTCTTTGTAGGAAAGCAACTCATTCCAAGACCCTAACTAGCTTATTACACATAGTACAGTGTTCGGCAAGGTAGATGTTTGGTTTCTAAACAAACTACTTTAGAAATGAATCAAATCTATTAAGTTGTACATCTTGATAGGTTACACTAACTTGGAATGTTTGAATTCCTGCACTCAACCTTCTTCGTAGGAAAGCAACTGATTTCTAGAACCAAACCAGTATATTTCACACAGTACAGTGTTAGGAAATGAAGGTGTTTGTTTTCTAAACAAACTACTTTTGAAATGAGGTGAATCTACTAAGTTGTACATCTTGTTAGATGACATAAACAAGGAAAGTTTGAACTTGCTGTACGCAACCTTCTTCGTAGCAAAGCAACTGATTCCTAGAAACGAATTAGCTTATTTTACACAGTACAGTGTTCGGCAATGAAGTTGTTTGTTTTCAAAAAAACTACTTTAGAAATGAGGTGAATCTAGTGAGATGCACATCTTCATACATTAGACAAACAAGGAAAGTTTGAAATTGCTTCACTCAAAATTCTTCGTAGAAAGCAACTCATTCTGAGACCCTAACTAGCTTATTACACATAGCACAGTGTTCAGCAATGTAGATGTTTGTTTTCTGAACAAACTACTTTAGAAATGAGGCAAACCTACTAAGTTGTACATCTTGTTACATTACACAAACCAGGAAAGGTTTAACTTGCTGCACTCAACCGTATTCGTAAGAAAGGGGCTCATTCCCAGAGGAGAACTAGCTTATTTCACACAGTACAGTGTTCGGCAATGAAGATGTTTGTTTTATAAACAAACGATTTTAGAAATGAAGTGAAAGTAGTAAGTTGTATATCTTGTTAGATTACACAAACAAGGAAAGTTTAAACTTGCTGCACTACCCCTTCTTTGTAGGAAAGCAACTGATTCCTAGAACCGAACTAGCTCATTTCACACAGCACAGTGTTCACCAATAAAGACGTTTGTTTTCGAAAGAAACTACCTTAAAAATGAGGGGAATCTACTAAGTTTTATATCTTGTTAGATTACACAAACAAGGAACGTTTGAACTTGCTGGACTCAACCTTCTTTGTATGAAAGCAACTAATTCCGAGTACCTAACTAACTTATTGCACACAGTACAGTGTTCGACAATGCATATGTTTGTTTCCTAAGCAAACTACTTATAAATGAAGCAGATCTACTAAGTTGTACATCTTGTTAGTTTACACAAATAAGGAAAGTTTGAACGTGCTGCACTCAACATTCTTTGTCAGAAAGCAACTCATTACGAGAAATGAACTAGCTTATTTCACACAGTACTGTGTTTGGCAATGAAGATGTTTGTTTTCTAAACAAACTACTTTAGAAATGAAGTGAACCTAGTAAGTTGTATATCTTGTTAGATGACACTAAATAGGAATGTTTGAACTTCCTCCACGCTACCTTCTTCGTAGCAAAGCACCTGATTCAAGAGCCGAAATAGCTTATTTCACACAGTACACTGTTTGGCAATGAAGATGTTTGTTTTCTAAACAAACCACTTTAGAAATGAGGCTAATCTACTAAGCTGTACATCTTGTATGATTACACAAACAGGGAATGTTTGAAACTGTTGCAATCAACCCTCTTTGTAAGAAAGCAACTCATTCCGAGAAGAGAACTATCTTATTTCACTAAGTACAGTGTTCGGCAATGAAGATGTTTGTTTTCTAAACAAACCACTTTAGAAATGAGGCGAATCTACTAAGTTGTACATCTTGTTAGATTACACAAACAAGGAATGTTTGAACCTGCTGCAATGAACCATCTTAGTAGGAAAGCAACTGATTCTGAGAACCAAACTAATTTATTTCACACAGTATAGTGTTTGGCAATGAAGATGTTTGTTTTCTAAACAAACTACTTCAAAAATGCGGCGAATCTACTAAGTTGTACATCTTGTTAGATTACACAAACAAGGAAAGTTTGAACTTGCTGCACTCAACCGTATTCGTCAGAATGGGGCTCATCCCGAGAGGAGATTTAGCTTTTTTCACACAACACAGTGTTCAGCAAGGAAGATGTTTATTTTCTAAACAAACTACTTTAGAAATGAAGTGAAACTAGTAAGTTGTACATCTTGTTATATGACACTAACTAGGATGTTTGAACTTGCTGCACTCAACCTTCTTCATAGGAAAGCAACTGATTCTGAGAACGGAACTTGCTTATTTCACACAGTACAGTGTTTGGCAAGGAAGATGTTTGTTTTATAAACAAACTGCTTTAGAAATGAGGAGAATCTACTAAGTTGTACACCATGTTAGATTTCACTAACTACTAATGGGTGAACTTGCTGCACTCAACCTTCTTCGTAGGAAAGCAACTGATTCCAAGAAGCAACCTAGCTTATTTCACACAGTACTGTGTTCTGCAATGAAGATGTTTGTTTTCTAAACAAAATACTTTAGAAATGATTAGAATCCACTAAGTTGTATATCTTCTTGGATTACACAAATAAGGAATGTTTGAACTTGCTGCACTCAACCTTCTTCATAGGAAAGCAACTGATTCCGAGAACCGAACTAGCTGATTTCACAAAGTACGGTGTTCGGCAATAAAGATGTTTATTTTCTAAACAAAGTACTTTAGAAATGAGGTGAATCTATTAAGTTGTACACCTGGTTAGTTTACACAAACAAGGAAAGTTTGAACTTGCTGAACTCAACCTTCTTGGTAGGAAAGTAACTCATTCCGAGAACCGAACTAGCTTATTTCACACAGTACAGGATTCGGCAATGATGATTTTTTTTTCTAAGCAAAGTACTTTAGAAATGAGGCAAATCTACTAAGTTTTACATCCTTTTAGATTACACTAACTAGGAATGTTTGAACTTGCTGCACTCAACCTTCTTCATAGGAAAGCAACTGATTCCTAGAACCGAACTAGCTTATTTCCCACAGTACGGTGTTTGGCAATAAAGATATGTGTTTTCTAAATAAACTACTTTACACATGAAGCAAATCTACTAAGTTTTACATCTTGTTAGATTACACAAACAAGGAAAATTTAAACTTGCTGCACTCAACTGTCTTCGTAAGAAAGCAACTCATTCAGAGTAGAGAACTAGCTTATTTCACACAGCAAAGTGTTCGGCAATGAAGATATTTGTTTTCTAAACAAACTATATTAGAAATGAAGTGAAACTAGTAAGTTGTATATCTTGTTAGATTACACAAACCAGACAAGTATGAACTTCTTGCTCACAACCTTACTCGTAAGGAAGGGGCTCATTCCAAGAGGAGAACTAGCTTATTTCAACACAGCACAGTGTTCGGCAAATGAAGATGTTAGTTTTCTAAACAAAGGACTTTAGAAATGAGGCAAATCTACTAAGTTTTACATCTTGTGAGATTACACAAACAAGGAAAGTTTGCACTTGCTGCACTCAACATTCTTCGTAGGAAAGCAACTCATTCCAAGAACCGAACTAGCTTATTTCACACAGTACCGAGTTCAGCAATGAAGATGTTTGTTTTCTGAACAAACAACTTTAGAAATGAGGTGAATCTACGAAGTTGTATATCTTGTTAGATTACACAAAAAAGGAAAGTTTGAACTTGCTGAACTAAATGGTCTTCGTAAGAAAGCAACTCATTCATAGAAGAGAACAACCTTATTTCACACAAAACAGTCTTCGGCTATGAAGATGTTTCTTTTCTAAACAAACTACTTTAGAAATGAAGAGAATCTACTAAGTTGTACATCTTCTTAGATTGCACAAATAAGGAAAGTTTGAACTTGCTGCCGTCAACCTTCTTCGTAGGAAAGCAACTCAGTCCGAGAAGCGAACTAGCTTATTTCACACAGTACAGTGTTTGGAAATGAAGATGTTTGTTTTCTAAACAATCTACTTTAGAAATGAGACGAATCTACTAAGTTGTAGATCTTGTTAGATTACACAAGTAAGGAATGTTTGAACATGCTGCACTCAACCTCCTTTGTAGGAAAGCAACTGATTCCAAGAAATGAAATAGCTTAATTCACACAGTACAGTGTTCGGCAATGAAGATGTTTGTTTTCTAAACAAACCACTTCAGAAATGAGGCGAATCTACTAAGTTGCACATCTTGGTAGATTACACAAACCAGGAAAATATGAACTTGTTGAACTCAACCATATTCGTAAGAAACTGGCTCATTCCGAGAGGAGAAATAGCTTATTACCCACAGCACAGTGTTCGGCAATGAAGATGTTTGTTTTCTAAACAAAGCACTTTGGAAATGAGGTGAATCTACTAAGTTGTACATGTTGTTACATTACACAAAGAAGGAAAGTTTCAATTTACTGTACTCAATCGTCTTCGTAAGAAAGCAACTCATTAAGAGAAGACAACTAGCTTATTTCACACAAAACAGTCTTTGGCAATGAAGATATTAGTTTTGTAAACAAACTACTTTAGAAATGAGGCCAATATATTAACTTGCACACCTTATTAGATTACACAAACAAGGAAAGTTTGAACTTGCTGCACTCAACCTTCTTCGTAGTAAAGCAACTCATTCCAAGAACCAAACTAGCTTATTTCACACAGTAGAGTGTTCGGCAATGAAGATGTTTGTTTTGTAAACAAACTACTTTAGAAATGAGGCGAATCTAGTAAGTTGTACATCTTGATAGATTACACAAACAAGGAAAGTTTGAACTTGCTGCATTCAACGGTCTTCGTAAGAAAGCAACTCATTCAGACAAGAGAACTAACTTATTTCACACAGTACAGTGTTCGGCAATGAAGATGTTTGTTTTCTAAACAACCCACTTTAGAAATGAGGCGAATCTACTAAGTTGTACATCTTGTTAGATTACACAAACCAGGAAAGTATGAACTTGCTGCACCCAACTGTATTCGTCAGAAAGGGCCTCATTGCCAGAGGAGAACTAGCTTATTTCACACAGCACAGTGTTCCGCAATGAAGATGTGTGTTTTCTAAAGAAACTGCTTTAGAAATGAAGTAAAACCAGTAAGTTGTACACCTCGTAAGATGACACTAACTAGGAATGTTTGAACTTGCTGCACGCAACCTTCTTCATAGCAAAGCAACTGATTCCGAAAACTGAACTAGCTTATTTCACACAGTACAGTGTTTAGCCATGAAGATATTCATTTTCTAAACAAACTATTTTAAAAATGAGGAGAATCTACTAAGATGTACATCTTGTTAGATTGCACTGACTAGGAATGTTTTACGTGCTGCACTCAACCTTCTTCATAGGAAAGCAACTAATTCCTAGAACTGAACTAGCTTATTTCACACAACAGTTTTCAGCAATGAAGATGTTTGTTTTCAAAAGAAACTACTTTAAAAATGAGGCGAATCTACTAAGTTGTACATCTTGTTAGATTACAGAGAGAAGGAAAGTTTGAACTTGCTGCACCCAACCTGCTTCGTAGGAAAGCAACTCATTCCGAGAACCTAACAAGCTTATTTCACACAGCACAGTGTTTGGCAATGAAGATGTTTGTTTTCTAAAGAAACTACTTTAGAAATGAGGCAAATCTTCTAAGTTGTACATCCTGTTAGATTGCACTAACTAGGAATGTTTGAACTTGCTGCACTCAACCTTCTTCGTAGGAAAACAACTGATTTCAAGAACCGAACTAGCTTCTTTCACACAGTACAGTGTTTGGAAATGAAGATGTTTGTTTTCTAAACAAACTACTTTAGAAATGAGGTGAATCTACTAAGTTGTACACCTCATTACATTACACAAAAAAAGAAAGTTTGAAGTTGCTGCGCTCAACAGTCTTCGTAAGAAAGAAACTCATTCAAAGAAGATAACTAGCTTATTTCACACAAAACAGTATTCGGCAATGAAGATGTTTGTTTTCTAAACAAACTACTTTAGAAATGAAGTGGCTCTACTAAGTTGTATATCTTCTTAGAATACACAAATAAAGAAAGTTTGAACTTGCTGCACTCAGCCTTCTTCGTAGGAAAGCAATTCATTCTGAGAACCGAACTAGCTTATTTCACACAGTACACTGTTCGGCAATGAAGATGTTTGTTTCTAAACAAACTACTTTAGAAATGAGGCGAATCTACTAATTGTACATCTTGTTGGATTACACAAACAAGGAATGTTTGAACCTGCTGCAATCAATCCTCTTCCTAAGAGAGCAACTCATTCCTAGAAGAGAACTGGCTTATTTCACACAGCACAATGTTTGGAAATGAAGATGTTTGTTTTCTAAACAATCTACTGTAGAAATGACGTGAACCTACTAAGTTGTACATCTTGTTAGATTACACAAACAAGAGAAATTTGAACTTGCTGCACTCAACGGTCTTCTTCAGAAAGCAACTCATTCCGAGAGGAGAACTAACTTGTTTCACACAGCACAGTGTTCGGCAATGAAGGTGTTTCTTTTCTAAACAAACTGCTTTAGAAATGAAGTGAAACTAGTAAGTTGTACATCTTGTTAGAGTACACTAACTCGGAATGTTTGAAATTACTGCACGCAACCTTCTTCGTAGCAAAGCAACTGATTCGGAGAACCGAACTAGCTTATTTCGCACAGTATAGTGTTCGGCAATGAAGATGTTTGTTTTCTAAACAAACCACTTTAGAAATGAGGCGAATATACTAACTTGTACATCTAGTTAGATTACACAAACAAGGATAGTTTGAACTTACTGCACTCAACCTTCTTCGTAGGAAAACAACTCATTCCGAGAACCTAACTAGCTGATTTCACACCGTACAGTGTTGGACAATGTAGACGTTTGTTTTCTAAACAAACTACTTTAGAAATGAGGCAAATCTACTAAGTTGTACATCTTGTTAGATTGCACTAGCTAGAAATGTTTGAACTTGCTGCACTTATCCTTCTTCGTAGGAAAGCAACTGATTCCAAGAACCAAACTAGCATATTTCAAACCGTGCAGTGTTCGGCAATGAAGATGTTTGTTTTCTAAACAAACTACTTTAGAAATGAGGCGAATCTAGTAAGTTGTACATCATGTTAGATTACACAAACAAGGATAGTTTGAACTTGCTGCACTCAACGTTCTTCATAAGAAAGCAACTCATTCAGACAAGAGAATTAGCTAATTTCACACAGCACAGTGTTCGGCAATGAAGATGTTTGTTCTCTAAGCAAACTACTTTAGAAATGAGGCAAATCTACTGAGTTGTACATCTTTTTAGGTTACACAAACATAGAAAATTTGAACTTGCTGCTCTCAACCTTCTTCATAGGAAAGCAACTGATTCCGAGAACCAAACTAGCTTATTTCACACAGTACAGTGTTCGGCAATGAAGATGTTTGTTTTCTAAACAAACTACTTTAGTAATGAAGTGAATCTACTAAGTGGTACATCTTGTTAGATTGCACTAACTAGGAATGTTTGAACTTGCTGCACTCAACCTTCTTAGAATTGAAGTGAAACTAGTAAGTTGTACATCTTGTTAGGTGTTGGGCCCTGCCCGGGGTGAGGCCTAGTGGTTCTGAGCCCAACCAGAGTTTACCTTTCCATGGCTCCCGGTGAGGCCTAGTCAAACTGGAGCCTGAGTAGATTTTGACGACCTGTCCTTGGAGTGACTTAGCACCTAAGCTGAAACTGCCTCCGCCCAGCTACTGCTGACATGGTGAAATAATATTGGCCCTTATACCTTTCTCTCATCCTGTCTTCCCACCCTCTTCCTCAAAATATATAACTACCTTAGCATGACAATAAACGGGGAGATTTCCGACCCACATGTTCTCCCTGCTCAATGTGGTTTTCTTTTCCCCGGTGGCTTGGGGAGGTTTTTTGAGTCGCCGACACCCACCTTCCCACTCAGCCTCGAGAAGCAGCTGGCCCGACTCTCTCTCTCTCACGCTCTACCTGCTGGTGGTGGAAGGAAAAAACCCAACAACTGGTGCCCAACGTGGGGCACAAAAAATGGTGTCCCATGTGAGGATTCAGAACGGAATACAGACTGGACCCTGACTTGATGAAGGAAAAATACAAAATTAAGCTGACGGGCTAATCCAGACTGCTGACGGGTGTATCCTCATAAGTTATGAGGTAATCTTCATTTTTAATATTCTAACCTTTGTTTCTGTAATCTGTGCAGAATGTAGCCATCCCTTATGCGAGTAGCCCAGTTCCAACAAAGTCGTCTGCACTCTTTCCTTCCCCTTAGAAAGCTCATAAGCCAAGCCTCGAAGTTCAATTCTGTCTGCACTTAGCATTCTCAAACTCTCATCAGAATAGTCCATAAAACTTGGCTTACCACTCCAGAAGGCATCTTAGAGGCCATCAAAATTTACCAGGATTCCTCTCTAAAGGAAACGATTTGGCTGACAAACTGGCCTCTCAGCCTCAATGTAATACAGTCTCAGAAGTTACACACTTCCACTTATTAACTCATATAAATTGGAGGGGCCTTATACATAAATATCCCCATGTACCACTCAAGGACCTTAAAAAAATTGTCCAAACTTACAAATCCTGTCAGCCTTTCATCCAGGTACCTCCTCTTCAAACTACAGGAGCCAATCCTTGAGGGCTTCGCCCTAATCACCTTTGGCAAATTAACGTTACACACTATTCTCCATTTAAAAAACTTAAATATAGTTTTCTCTCAGTTGATACTTTCTCCCATGCTTGCTGGGCATCGGCACATGCTGGGGGAAAAAACTAAACATGCTATTAGCCATATGCTTCAATGCTTTGCCACCCTTGTATTGCCAGATCAAATCAAAACTGATAATGGTCCCTGCTTCATAAGCAGGACTTTTATAGATTTCCTCCAAACCTGGAAAATCTCACTTTCCACAGGCATCCCATATAGCCTGTGGAGCCAGGCCATTATGGAAAGATATAATCAAACTCTCAAGTCTCAATTACAAAAACAAAAGGGGGAATCCCTACCCCCACATGACCAACTAAAAAAGGCATTATTAACCCTAAATATTTTAAATTTTTCTAAAGAAGATAGACACTTGTCCCCTTTTCAAAAACATTGGACATCAGCTGTCACCTACAGCTCCATCTGGGTCAAATGGAGGGACCCATTAACTGGGGTCTGGAAGGGACCAGACCCCCTCCTCACAGCAGGGATGCTACTGGACCCGAATGAAGCCCGAAAAGCTCCAGAAAGGTTTTCAGAAGAGGAGATGGGACTTCCAAGACAACCTGCTGTGGACGAACTTACATGGTTCTTACCCTACCTTCTCCCTCCCCTTGTACCCCTCCTTCTTCTTGCTCTTTACCCTACCTTCTCCCTCCCCCTGAACCACTCCTTCTTCTCATCCTCACTCTCGGGCCCTGTGTAATTAATAAGATTACACAATTTATTCACCAACAGCTTGAGGCAATTAAACTTCATCAGGTCACAATTAAACTTCATCAAGTCAAAGCACCACAGGTTCACAACTCAAAGGCAATGGCTTTTCCACTTACTAGCTATACACCTAACATCCCTCCCCCGCCCTCCATCGAACCAATGACGGGTAAGATCTCAGACAGGCTGAGACAACCTAAGACAGGGCGTGGAGTGGTCAACGGGCTAGAGGCATGGTACTCACAGTGACGGGTAAGATTCCCAAAGGGGGACAACCTAGGACAGAGGCCATAACCATCCACTGTTCTTACAAAAACAAAAGGGGGAGATGTTGGGCCCTGCCCGGTGTGAGGCCTAGTGGTTCTGAGCCCAGCCAGAGTTTACCTGTACTTGGCTCCCAGTGAGGCCTAGTCAAACTTCCAGAGCCTGAGTAGAGTTTCACGACCTGACCTTGGAGTGACTCAGCACCTAAGCTGAAACTGCCTCGACCCAGCTACTGCTGACATGGTGAAATAATATTGGCCCTTATACCTTTCTCTCATCCTCTCTTTCCACCTTCTTCCTCAAAATATATAAATACCTTCCCATGACAATAAACGGGGAGATTTCTGCCCCAGACGTTCACCCGGCTCAATGTGGTTTTCTTTTCCCCGGTGGCTTGAGGAGGTTTTTTGAGTCGCCGACACCTGCCTTCCTGCTCAGCCTCGAGAGAAGCAGCTGGCCCAACTCTCTTTCTCTTCTGCTCTACCTGCCAGTGGTGCAAGGAAAAAAACCGACAACTGGTGCCCAACGTGGGGCTCAACAGTTAGGTGACACTAACTAGGAATGTTTGAACTTACTGCACGCAATCTTCTTCAGAGCAAAGCAATTGATTACGAGAACCGAACTAGCTTATTTCACACAGTACAGTGTTCGGCAATGAAGATGTTTGTTGTCAAAACAAACTTCTTTAGAAATGAGGCGAATCTAGTAAGTTGTACAGCTTGTTAGATTACACAAACAAGGAAAGTTTGAACTTGCTGCACTCAACCTTCTTTGTAGGAAAGCAACTCATTCTGAGAACCTAACTAGCTTAAATCACACAGTACAGTGTTTGGCAATGTAGATGTTTCTTTTCTAAACAAACTACTTTGGAAATGACGCAAATCTGCTAAGTTGTACATGTTGTTAGATTGCACTAACTAGGAATGTTTGAACTTGCTGCACTCAACCTTCTTCATTGGAAAGCAACTGACTCCAAGAACCGAACTACCTTATTTCACACAGTACATTTGTCGTAGACAGCTTCAAGTTCGCTGAGATGAACTTCCACACCAGGCACAGTTATGGAGGAAGGGATATTATTTAAACTTTCAGTTCCAGAGGAAGTTCTGTAAAGGCAGGAAAAGCAGCCTGCTTTCACAGGGCCAAGCAGAGAGAGAAAAAGCCAACCAGCCTCCACAGCACACAGAGGAAAACTACTGTCAAAATGTCACACAGCACACTTCAGGAACTTCTGCTAGGCACATTTGCATATCTTTACAATGGAATCTCAAATCCACACCTTAAGACCGGCCCCCAGTGACATTGCCTCTAGGAAGGTGATTGCAGATGCAAACTATAAAGTAATAAAACATCGAATATATTGGGGGACATATATTCTAACTACCACATTCCACCCCTGGCCCCCAATATATTTAGGACCTGGCCCCCAATAGATTTATAACTGTCACACATTGCAAATTGTACTCAGTCCAATTTCAAAGGTTCTCACAGTCTTGATCAACTTAAGATAGTGAATCCTGTAACATCAAACAAGTTAAATACTTTCAACATGTAAAGGCACAGAGTAAACATTTTTAACTGTATAAGGAATAGCAAGGAGAAACTAGAACAATGCAAACTCAGCCACCATCAGCAGTCATCAAACTTCTGCATTTCAAATTCAATATAACCGGAGACTGACAGTCTCCAGGTTTTCCAATTCCGCCCCTCCAGCTGGGCAGAGTTTCCAGGGAAAACTTTCATCCCATGCCAACACTGCACTCCATGGTAGTCCTTGCATAGTCCTGGTATATCAAAAACATCTTCAGGTCTCCATGCAGACCACGGTCCATTTTCCAAAGGCTCTTTCAGCCTATTCCTGAGGTTCTTCATGCCCTGCATCATGCCGCATCTCAGCACCAGCTACTGGAAACGTGTCCAATTCATGACCACTCCATGCATTTTTCATGCTTCCAAAACTAATACCAGGTGTGCAGGAAACAGCCATATTCTTAATCCAGGGACAAAATAAATCATAGCCTTGAAAGAGGTTCCATCTCCAGTCAACACTCTTTCCAAAATTTGCATTTCTAACAGTCTTTCCTCAGGCATCCTCTACATTGTTTTAATGTAAAGTAGTCATCAGGCCACCTTCCTTCCACCTTCCTTAAGATTGCTAATGTGTTTGACTATAACAGCTCCATTAACCTAAAATCAGTCTCTGTGCCTCTATTTTAACTTGTTTGAGGTTTTCCAACTTAAAATCTTAAAATCTCAGTTCGATATCTTTAGCCAAGCACATCAGTCCATTACAAATTTAAGTTTGATCAAACACTCTGGGCTTGGATAGTGGAATGTAGCCATCCCTTATGCCAGTAGCCCAGTTCCAAAAAAGTCCTGTGCCGTCTTTCCTTCCCCTTAGAAAGCTCATAAGCCAAGCCTCGAAGTTCTATACTGTCTGCACTTAGCATTCTCAAACTTTCATCAGAATAGTCCATAAAACTTGGCTTACCACTCCAGAAGGCATCTTCAGTTGCAAGCACCAAGTCCATGCCCATTCCTCCAAAACAAAAGTTCCAAAAGACGAATATCCACACGGTCAGGTTCATCTCACCCGAAACTCCTCAGTACCGCTGTACTGTAGCAGACAGCTTCAGATTCGCTGAGATGAACTTCCAGACCAAGCACAGTTATGGGGGAAGGGATATTATTTATTGAAGCTTACAGATCCTAGGGAAGTTCCATAATGGCAGGAGAAGCGGCCTGCTCTCCACAGAACCAGGCAAGAGAGAGCAAAAGCCCCCAGCCACATAGCACACAGAGCAAAACTACTGCCAAAAGGTCACACAGCACACTTCAGGAACTCCTGCTAGGCACATTTGCATATCTTTACAATGGAATCTCAAACGCACACCTTAAGACTGGCCCCCAGTGACATTGCCTCTAGGAAGGGGATAGCAGATGCAATCTATAAAGTAATAAAACATTGAATATATTGGGGGACATATATTCAAACTACCACAACTGTGTTTGGCAATGAAGATGTTTGTTTTCTAAACAAACTACTTTAGAAATGAGGCGGATCTAGTAAGTTGTATATCTTGTTAGATTACACAAACATGGAAAGTTTGAACTAGCTGCACTCAACAATCTTCGTAGGAAAGCAAATGATTCCTAGAACCGAACTAACTTTCACACAGCACAGTGTTTGGCAATGAAGATGTTTGTTTTATAAAGAAACTACTTTTAAAATGAGGCAAATCTACTAAGTTGTACATCTTGTTAGATTGCACGAACTAGGAATGTTTGAACTTGCTGCACTCAACCTTCTTAGCAGGAAAGCAACTGATTCCAAGAACCAAACTAGCTTATTTCACACAGTACAGTGTTTGGCAATGAAGATGTTTGTTTTATAAATAAACTACTTTAGAAGTGAGGCGAATCTACTAAGTTGTACATCTTGTTAGATTACACAAACTAGCAAAGTTTGTACTTGCTGCACTCAACCTTCTTCATAGGAAAGCAACTGATTCCGAGAACCGAACTAGCTTATTTCACACAGTACAGTGTTCGACAATGAATATGTATGTTTTCTAAACAAACTACTTTATAAGTGAGACGAATCTACTAAGTTGTACATCTTGTTAGATTACAGAAAGAAGGAATGATTGAAACTGCTTCAATCAACCCTCTTTGTAGAAAAGCAAGTCATTTCAAGAAGAGAACTAGCTTATTTCACACAGTACAGTGTTCAGCAATGAGGATGTTTGTTTTCTAAACTACTTTAGAAATGAGGCGAATCTACTAAGTTGTACATCTTGTCAGATTACACAAAGAAGGAAAGTTTGAACTTGCTGCACTCAACGGTCTTCATAAGAAAGCAACTCATTCCGAGAATGGAACTAGATTATTTCACACAGTACAGTGTTCAGCAATGAAGATGTTTGTTTTCTAAACAAACTACTGTAGAAATGATTCGAATCTACTAAGTTGTACATCTTGTTAGATTACACTAACTAGGAATGTTTGAACTTGCGGCACTCAACCTCTTCGTAGGAAAGAAACTGATTCCGAGAACCTAAATAGCTTATTTCACAGAGTACAGTGTTCGGCAATGAAGATGTTTGTTTTCTCAACAAACTACTTTAGGAATGAGGCGAATGTACTAAATTGTACCTCTTGTTAGATTATACACACCAAGAAAGTTTGAACTTGCTGCACTCAACCGTATTCGTAAGAAGGGCTCATTATGAGAGTAGAACTAGCTTATTTAACACAGCACACTGTTCAGCAATGAAGATGTTTGTTTTCAAAACAAACTACTTTAGAAATGAAGTGAAACTAGTAAGTTGTACATCATGTTAGATTACACAAACAAGGAAGGTTTGAACCTGCTGCAATCAACCCTCTTCCTAAGAGGGCAACACATTCCTAGAAGAGATCTAGATTATTTCACAGAGTACAATGTTCGGCAATGAAAATGTTTGTTTTCTCAACAAACTACTGTAGAAATGACACGAATCTACTAAGTTGTACATCTTGTTAGATTACACAAACAAGGAATGTTTGAACTTGCTGCACTCAACAGTCTTCGTGAGCAAGCAATTCATTTTGAGAAGAGAACTATGTTATTTCACACAGTACAATGTTCGGCAATGAAGATGTTCATTTTCTAAACAAACTACTTTAGAAATAAGGCGATTCTACTAAGTTGTACATCTTCTTAGATTACACAAACAAGAAAAGGTTGAACTTGCTTCACTCAACCTTCTTTGTAGGAAGGCAACTGATTCCTACAACTGAACTATCTTATTTCACACACCACAGTGTTTGACAATGAAGATGTTTGTTTTCTAAACAAACTACTTTAGAAAGGAGGCAAATCTACTAAATTGTACATCCTGTAAGATTGCACTAACTAGGAATGTTTGAACTTGCCACACTCAGCCTTCTACATAGGAAAGCAACTGATTCCAAGAACTGAACTAGCTTATTTCACACAGTACACTTTTCGGTAATGAAGATGTTTGTTTTATAAAACAAGCTACTTTAAAAATGAGGAGAATATATTAATTGTACATCTTGTTGGATTACACAAACAAAGAATGTTTGAACCTGCTGCAATCAACCATCTTCCTAAGAGAGCACCTTCTTCCTAGAGAGAACTGGCTTATTTCACACAGCACAATGTTCGGCAATGAAGATGTTTATTTTCTAAACAAACTACTGTAGAAATGACGTGAATCTACTAAGTTGTACATCTTGTTAGATTACGCAAACAAGTAAAGTTTGAACTTGCTGCACTCAACGGTCTTCGTAAGAAAGGAACTGTTTCCGAGAAGAGAACTAGGTTATTTCACACAGCACAGTGTTTGGCAATGAAGATGTTTGTTTTCTAAAGAAACTATTTTAGAAATGAACTGAAACTAGTAAGTTGTACATCTTGTTAGATTACACAATTAGGAATGCTAGAACTTGCTGCACAAAAACTTCTTGGTAGCAAAGCAACTGATTCCGAGAACCGAACTAGCTTATTTGACACAGTAGAGTGTTCGCCAATGAAGACGTTTGTTTTCTAAACAAACTACTTTATAAATGAGTCGAATCTAGGAAGATGTACACCTTGTTAGATTACACAAACAAGGAAAGTTTGAACTTGCTGTACTCAATGGTCTTCGTAAGAAAGCTACTCATTCAGACAAGAGACCTAGCTTGTTTCACACAGCACAGTGTTCGGCAATGAAGATGTTTGTTTTCTAAACAAACTACTCTACAAATGAGGCGAATCTACTAAGTTGTACACCTTTTTAGATTAAACATACCAGGAAAGTATAAACTTGCTGCACTCCACAGTATTCGTAAGAAAGGGGCTCATTGCGAGAGGACAACTAGCTTACTTCACACAGCACAGTGTTCGGCAATGAAGATGTATGTTTTCTAAACAAACTACTCTACAAATGAGGCGAATCTACTAAGTTGTTCATCTTGTTAGATTCCACAAAGAAGGAAAGTTTGAACCTCCTGTACTCAACGTTCTTCACAGGAAAGCAAGTCATTCCGAGAACCTAACTAGCTTATTTCACACAGTACAGTGTTTGGCAATGTAGATGTTTGTTTTCTAAACAAAGTGCTTTACAAATGAGGCAAATCTACAAAGTTGTACATCTTGTTTGATTGCACTAACTACGAATGTTTGAACTTGCTGCACTCAACCTTCTCCGTAGGAAAGCAACAGATTACAAGAACGGAACCAGCCTATTTCACACAGTACAGTGTTCGGCAATGAAGATGTTTGTTTTCTAAACAAACTACTTTAGAAATGAGGCGAATCTAGTAAGTTGTACATCTTGTTAGATTACACAAACAAGGAAGGTTTGAACTTCCTGCACTCAACCTTCTTCGTAGGAAAGCAACTCATTCTGAGAACCGAACAAACTTATTTCGCCCAGTACAGTGTTCGGCAATGAAGATGTTTGTTTTATAAAACAAGCTACTTAAGAAATGAGACGAATATACTAATTGTACATCTTGTTGGATTACATAAACAAGGAATGTTTGAACCTGCTGCAAGCAACCCTCTTCCTAAGAAAGCACCACATTCCTAGAGAGAACTGGCTTATTTCACACAGCACAATGTTCAGCAATGAAGATGTTTTCTAAACAAACTACTGTAGAAATGAAGTGAAACTAGTAAGTTGTACATCTTGTTAGATTACACAACTACGAATGCTTCAACTTGCTGCATACAAACTTCTTCGTAGCAAAGCAACTGATTCCAAGAACCGAACTAGCTTATTTCACTCATTACAGTGTTCGGCAATGAAGACGTTTGTTTTCTAAACAAACTACTTTAGAAATGCGTCGAATCTAGGAAGATGTACACCTTGTTGGATTACACAAACAAGGAAAGTTTGAACTTGCTCCATTCAACCTTCTTCTTAGGAAAGCAACTGATTCTGAAACCGAACTAGCTTATTTCATACAATACAGTGTTCGGCAATAAAGATGTTTGTTTTCTAAACAAACTACTTTAAAAACGAGGCGAAACTACTAAGTTGTATATCCTGTTAGTTTACCCTAAGTAGGAATGTTTGAACTTGCTGCACTCAAACATGTTAGTAGTAAAGCAACTGATTCCTAGAACCGAACTAGGTTATTTCACACAGTACAGTGTTCGGCCATGAAGATGTTTGTTTTCTAAACAAACTACTTTAGAAATGAGGTGAATCTACTAAGCTGTACATCTTGTTAGATTACACAAATAAGGAAAGTTTGAAGTTGCTGCACTCAAACTTTTTTGTAGGAAAGCAACTCATTCCGAGAACCGAACTAGCTTATTTCACACAGCCCAGTGTTCAGCAATGAAGATGTTTGTTTTCTAAACAAACGACTTTAAAAATGAGGCAAATCTACTAAGTTGTATATCTTGTTAGATTACACGGACAAGGAAAGTTTGAACTTGCTGCACTCAACATCGTCATAGGAAAGCAACTCAATCCGATAACCTAACTAGCTTATTTCACACAGTACGCTGTTTGGCAATGTAGATATCTTTTCAAAACAAACTACTTTAGAAATGACGTAAATATATTAAGTTGCACATCTTGCTAGATTTCACTAACTAGGAATGTTGGAACTTGCTGCACTCAACCTTCTTCGTCGGAAAGCAACTGATTTCAAGAACCGAACTAGCTTGTTTCACACAGTACATTATTCGGCAATGAAGATGTTCATTTTCTAAACCAACTACTTTAGAAATGAGGAGAATCTATTAAGTTGTACATCTTCTTAGATTGCAATAACTTAGAATTTTTGAGCTTGCTGCAATCAACCTTCTTCATAGGAAAGCAACTGATTCCAAGAATCGAACAAGCTTATTTCACACAATACGGTGTTGGGTAATAAAGATGTTTGTTTTCTAAACAAACTACTTTAGAAATGTAGCGAATCTACTAAGTTGTACATCTTGTTAGATTACACTAACTAGCAATGTTTGACCGTGCTCTACTCAAACATTGTAGTAAAGCAACTGATTCCTAGAACAGAACTAGCTTATTTCACACAGTACAGTGCTCGGAAAAGAAGATGTTTGTTATCTTAACAAACTACTTTAGAAATGAGGTGAATCTACAAAGTTGTACATCTTGTTAGATTACACAAACAAAGAAAGATTGCAATGGCTGCACTCAATGGTCTTCATAAGAAAGCAACTCCTTCAGGGAAGAGTACTAGCTTATTTCACAAAAAACAGTGTTCAGCAATGAAGATGTTTGTTTTCTAAACAAACTACTTTAGAAATGATGCCAAACTACTAAGTTGTACATCTTGTTAGATTACACAGAGAAGGAATGTTTGAACTTGCTGCACTCAACCTTCTTCGTAGGAAAGCAACTCATTCCGAGAAGTAGGAAAGCATCTCATTCCGAGAACCGAACTAGCTTATTTCACACAGTACAGTGTTCAGCAATGAAGATGTTTGTTTTCTAAACAAACTACTTTAGAAATGAGGCGAATCTTCTAAGTTGTAAATCTTGTTAGATGACACAATCAAGGAAAGTTTGAACTTGCTGAACTCAACATTCTTCATAGCAAAGCAACTGATTCCAAGAACCGAACCAGCTTATTTCACATAGTACAGTGTTCGGAAATGAAGATGTATGTTCTCTAAACAAACTACTTTAGAAATGAGGTGAATCTATTAAGTTGTACATCTTGTTAGCTTACACAAATAAGGAAAGTTTGAACTTGCTGCACTCAACATTCTGTGTATGAAAGGAACTCATTCCGAGAACTTAACTAGCTTATTCCACAAAGTACTGTGTTCGGCAATGTAGATGTTTGTTTTCTAAACAAACTACTTTAGAAATGAGGCGAATCTACAAAGTTGTACATCTTGTTAGATTACACTAACTAGACATGTTAAAACTTTCTGCACTCAACCATCTTCGTAGTAAAGCAACTGACTCCTAGAACTGAACTACCTTATTTCAAACAGTACAGTGTTTGGCAACGAAGATGTTTGTTTCATAAACAAACTACTTTAGGAAGGAGGTGAATCTACTAAGGTGTACATCTTGTTAGATTACACAAGCAATGAAAGTTTGAACATGCTGCAGTCAACCTTCTTGGTAGGAAAGCAACTAATTCCGACGACCAAACTAGCTTATTTCATACAGTACAATGTTCGGCAATGAAGATGTTTGTTTGCTAAACAAACTACTTTAGAAATGAGGCGAATCTTCTAAGTTGTACATCTTGTTCGATTACACAAAGAAGGAAAGTTTGAATTGTTGAACTCAACCTTCTGCGTAGGAAAGCAACTGATTCCAAGAACTAAACTAGCTCATTTAACACAGTACAGTGTTCGGCAATGAAGATGTTTATTTTCTAAATAAACTACATTAGAAATGAGGCGAATCTACTAAGTTTTACATCTTGTGAGATTACACTAATTAGGATGTTTGAACTTGGTGCACTCAACCATATTCGTAGTAAAGCAACTGATTCCAAGAACTGAACTAGCTTATTTCACACATTACAGTGTTTGGCAACAAAGATGTTTGTTTTCTAAACAAACTACTTTAGGAATGAGGCGAATCTACGAAGTTGTACATCTTGTTAGGTTACACAAACAAGGAAAGGTTGAACTTGCTCCACTCAAAGGACTTCGTAAGTGAGCAACTGATTCCAAGAACTGAACTAGCTTATTTCACACAGTACAGTGTTCGGCAATGAAGATGTTTGTTTTCTAAACAAACTACTTTATAAATGAGGTGAATCTACAAAGTTGTATATCTTGTAAGATTACACAAACAAGGAAAGTTTCACCTTGCTGTACTCAACCTTCTTTGTAGGAAAACAACTGATTCTGAGACCCGAACTAGCTTATTGCACAGAGTACAGTTTTCGGTAATGAAGATATTTGTTTTCTAAACAAACTCCTTTAGAAATGAGGCGAATCTACTAACTTGTACATCTTGTTAGATTACACTAATTAGGAATGTTTGAACTTGCTGCACTCAATGGTCTTCGTAGCAAAGCAACTCATTCTGAGAACCGAACTAGCTTATTTCACACAGTATAGTGTTCGGCAATGAAGGTGTTTTTATTCTAAACAAACTACTTTAGAAATGAGACGATTCTACTAAGTTGTACATCTTGTTAGATTACACAAACAAGGATTGTTTGAAACTGCTGCAATCAACCCTTGTCATAAGAAAGCAACTCAGTCCAATATCCGAACTAGCTTATTTCACACAGTACAGTGTTCGCCACTGAAGATGTTTGTTTTCTAAACAAAGTAATTTAGAAATGAGGCAAAAATGCTAAGCTGTATATCTTGTTCCATTATACAAACCAGGACAGTATGAACTTGTTGCACTCAAATGTATTCCTAAGTGTTTGACAATGAAGATGTTTGTTTTCTATACAAACTACTTGAGAAATGAAGTGAAACAAGTAAGTTGTACATCTTTTTAGATGACACTAACTAGGAATGTTTGAACTTGCTGCACTCAACCTTCTTCGTAGCAAAGCAACTGATTCTGAGAACAGAACTAGCTTATTTCACACAGTACAGTGATCGGCAATGAAGATGTTTGTTTTCTAAACACACTACTTTAGACATGAGGTGAAAAGACTAAGTTGTACCTCTTGTAAGATTACACAAACAAGGAAAGTTTGAACTTGCTGCACTTAACCTTCTTTGGAGGAAAGCAACTGACTCCGAGAACCGAACTAGCTTATTTCACACAGTACAGTGTTCAGCAATGAAGATGTTTGTTTTCCAAACAAACTACATCAGAAATGAGGCGACTCTACTAAGCTGTACATCTTGTTAGATTACACAAAGAAGGAAAGTTTGAATTTGCTGCACTCAACGGTCTTCGTGAGAAAGCAACTCATCCCAAGAAGAGAACTAGCTTATTTCACACAGTACAGTATTCGGCAATGAAGATGTTTATTTTCTAAAAAAACTAATTTAGAAATGAGGCAAATCTAGTAGTTGTACATCTTGTTAGATGACACACAGGGCCATTTTTAACTTGCTGCACTCAACCTTCTTCGTATAAAAGCAACTGATTCCTAGAACTGAACTAACTTATTTCACACAGTACAGTGTTCGGGAATGAAAATGTTTATTTTATAAATAAGTTACTTTAGAAATGAGGTGAATCTACTAAGTTGTACATCTTTTTAGATTGCACTAACTAGGAATGTTTGAACTTGCTGCACTCAACCTTCTTCGTAGGAAAGCAACTGATTCCAAGAACCAAACTAGCTTATTTCACACAGTACAGTGTTCAGCAATGAAGATGTTTGTTTTCTAAACAAAGTACTTTAGAAATGAGGCAAATCTACTAAGTTGTACATCTTGTTAGATTACCCAAAGAAGGAATCTTTGAACCAGCTGCAATCAACCCTCTTCCTAAGAGCGCAACTCATTCCTAGAAGAGAACTAGCTTATTTCACACAGTACAATGTTTGGCAATGAGGATGTTTGTTCTCTAAACAAACTACTGTAGAAATGACACGTATGTACTAAGTTGTGCATCTTGTTAGATTACACAAACCAGGAAAGTATGTTTTCTAAACAAACTGCTTTATAAATTAGCTGAATCGACTCCCGTGTATATCTTGTTAGATTACAAAAACTAGCAAAGTTTGATCGTGCTGCACTGAAAACTGTTCGTAAGAAAGCAACTCATTCTGAGAACTGAATTAGATTATTTCACAAAGTACAGTGTTCGGCAATGTAGATGTTTGTTTTCTAAACAAACTACTTTAGAAATGAGGTGAATATACTAAGTGGTACATCTTGTTAGATTACACAAACAAGGAAAGTTTGAACTTCCTGAACTCAACCTTCTTCGTAGGAAAGCAACTGATTCCAAGATGCGAACTACCTTATTTCACACAGAACAGTGTTCGGCAATAAAGATGTTTGATTTCTAAACAAACTACTTTAGAAATGAGGCGAATCTAGTAAGTTGTACATCTTGTTAGATTACACAAACAAAGAAAGTTTGAAATTGCTGCACTCAACCCTTTTTGTAGGAAAGCGACTCATTCCGAGAACCTTACTAGCTTATTTCACACAGTACAGTGTTCGACAATGTAGATGTTTGTTTTCTAAACAAACTACTTTAGAAATGAGGGGAATATAGTAAGTTGTACATCTTTTTACATTACACAAACAAGGAAATTTGAACTTGCTGCACTCAACGGTCTTCGTAAGAAAGCAACTATTCAGACAATAGAAGTAGCTTATTTCACACAGTACAGTGTTCAGCAATGAAGATGTTTGTTTTCTAAACAAACCGCTTTAGAAATGAGGCGAATCTACTGAGTTGTATATCTTGTTAGATTACACAAACAAGGAAAGTTTGAACTTGGGGCACTCAACCTTCTTTGTAGGAAAGCAACTGATTCCGAGAACCTAACTAGCGTATTTCACACAGTACAGTGTTCGGCAATGTAGATGTTTGTTTTCTAAGCAAACTACTTCAGAAATGAGGTGAAAATAGTAAGTTGTACTTCTTGTAGGAGGACACTAACTAGGAATGTTTGAACTTGCTGCACGCAACCTTCTTTGTAGCAAAGCTACTGATTCCTAGAAACGAACTAGCTTATTTCACACAGTACAGTGTTTGGGAAAGAAGATGTTCACTTTCTAAACAAACTACTTTAGAAATGTGGAGAATCTACTAAGTTGTACATCTTGTTACATTGCACTAACTAGGATTTTTGAACTTGCTGCACTCAACATTATTCGGAAGAAAAGCAACTCAATCCAAGATCCGAACTAGCTTATTTCACACAGTACAGTATTCGTATATGAAGATTTTTGTTTTCTAAACAAACTACCTTAGAAATGAGGCAAATCTACTAAGTTGTACATCTTGTTAGATTACACAAACAAGGAAAGTTTGAGCTTGTTGCACTCAACCTTCTTTGGAGGAAAGCACTGATTCCTAGAACGGAACTAGCTTATTTCACACAGTACAGGGTTCGAGATTGAAGATGTTTGTTTTCTAAACAAACTACATTAGAAATGAGGCGATTCTACTAAGTTATACATTTTGTTTGATTACACAAACCAGGAAAGTATGAATTAGCTCCTCTCAACCATATTCATAATAAAGGGGCTCATTCCAAGAGGTGACCTTGCTTATTTCACACAGCACAGTGTTGGGCAATAAAGATGTTTGTTTTATAAACAAACTACTTTAGAAATGAAGGGAAACTAGTAAGTTGTACTTCTTGTAGGATGACACTAACTAGGAATGTTTGAACTTGCTGCATGCAACCTTCTTCATAGCAAAGCAACTGATTCCTAGAACCGAACTAGCTTATTTCACACAGTACAGTGTTTGGGAAAGAAGATATTCTATTTCTAAACAAACTACTTTAGAAATGTGGAGAATCTTCTAAGTTGTACATCTTGTTACATTGCACTAACTAGGATTTTTGAACTTGCTGCACTCAACCTTATTCGGAATGAAAGCAACTGAATCCAAAATCCGAACAAGCTTATTTCACACAGTACAGTGTTTGGCAATGATGATTTTTGTTTTCTAAACAAACTACTTTAGAAATGAGGCAAATCTACTAAGTTGTATATCTTCTTAGATTACACAAACAAGGAAAGTTTGAACTTGCTGCACTCAACCTTCTTTGGAGGAAAGCACTGATTCCTAGAACCGAACTAGTTTATTTCACACAGTACAGGGTTCAAGATTGAAGATGTTTGTTTTCTAAACAAACTACTTTAGAAATCAGTCAAATCTACTGAGTTGTATATCTTCTTAGATTACACAAACAAGGAAAGTTTGAACTTGGTTCAGAGAACGGAACTAGCTTATTTCCCACAGTACAGTGGTTGGCAATGAGGATGTATGTTTTCTAAACAAACTACTTTAGAAATGAGGCGAATCTACTAAGTTGTATACTTTGTTTGATTACACAAACCAGGAAAGTATGAATTAGCTGCACTCAACCGTATGCATAAGAAAGGGGTTCATTCCGGCAGGAGAACTAGCTTATTTCACACATCACAGTGTTCCGCAATAAAGATGTTTGTTTTATAAACAAACTACTTTAGTAAGGAAATGAAACTAGTAAGTTGTACATCGTGTTGGATGACACCAACTAGGAATGTTTGAACTTGCTGCATGCAACCTTCTTCGTAGCAAAGCAACTGATTCAGAAAAGTGAACTAGCTTGTTTCACACAGTACAGTGTTCTGCAATGAAGATGTTTGTTTTCTAAACAAACTACTTCAGAAATGAGGTGAATCTACTAAGTTGTAAATCTTGTTATATTACACTAACTAAGAATGTTTCAACTTGCTGCACTCAACCATCTTGGTAGTAAAGCAACTGATTCCTAGAACCGTACTAGCTTATTTCACACAGTACAGTGTTAGGTAATGAAAATGTTTGCTTTTTAAACTAACTATTTCAGAAATAAGGCGAATCTACTAAGATGTATGTCTTGTTAGATTACACAAACATAGAAAGTTTGAACTTGATGCACTCAACGGTCTTCGTTAGAAAGCAACTCATTGACAGAAGAGAACTACCTTATTTCTCGGAGGACAGTTTTCAACAATGCAAGTGTTTGTTTTCTAAACAAAGTACTTTAGAAATGAGGTGAATCCACTAAGTTATACATCTTGTTAGATTACACAAACAAGGAAAGTTTGAACTTGCTGAACTCAACCTTCTTTGTAGGAAAGCAACCTATTCCAAGAACCAAACTAGCTTATTTCACAAAGTGCAGTGTTCGGAAATGAAGGTGTTTGTTTTCTAAACAAACTACTTTAGAAATGAGGTGATTCTACTAAGCTGTACATCTGGTTAGATTACACAAACAAAGAATGTTTGAAACGTCTGCAATCAACCCTCTTCGTAAGAACGCAACTCATTCCGAGAAGAGAACTAGCTTATTTCACACAGCACTGTGTTCGGCAATGAAGATGTTTTTTTTTTTTTTTTCTAAACAAACCAATTTAGAAATGAGGCGAATCTACTAAGTGGTACATCTTGTTAGATTACACAAACCAGGAAAGTATGAACTTGCTGCACTCAACCGTATTCGTAAGAAAGGGGCTCATTCCGAGAGGAGAACTAGCTTATTTCACACAGCACAGTGTTTGGCAATGAACATGTTTCTTTTTTAAACAAAGAACTTTAGAAATGAGGTGAATCTACTAAGTTGTACATCTTGTTAGATTACACAAACCGGGAAAGTATGAACTTGCTGCACTCAACTGTATTCGATAGAATGGGGATCATTCCAAGAGAAGAACTACTTTATTTCACACAGCACAGTGCTTGACAATGAAGATGTTTGTTTTCTAAACAAACTCCTTTAGAAATGAAGTGAAACTAGTAAGTTGTACATCTTGTTAGATGACACTAACTAGGAATGTTTGAACTTACTGCACGCAACCTTCTTCGAAGCAAAGCAACTTAATCCAAGAACCAAACTAGCTTATTTCACACAGTACAATATTTGGCAATAAAGATGTTCGTTTTCTAAACAAACTACTTTAGAATTGAGGCAAACCTACTAAGTTGTATATCATGTTAGATTACACAAACCAGGAAAGTTTGAACTTGCTGAACTCAACCTTCTTCGTAGGAAAGCAACTAATTCCTAGAACAGAACCAGCTTATTACACACAGTACAATGTTCCGCAATGAAGATGTTTGTTTTCTAAACAAACTACTTCAGAAATGAGATGAATCTACTAAGTTGTACATCCTGTAAGATTACACAAACAAGGAAAGTTTGAACTTGCTGCACTCAACGGTCTTCGTAAGAAAGCAATTCATTCAGAGAAGAGAAGGAGCTTATTTCACACAGTACAGTGTTCGGCAATGAACATGTTCTTTTCTAAACAAAAAACTTTAGAAATGAGGCGAATCTACTAAGTTGTACATCTTGTTGGATGACACAAACAAGGAAAGTTTGAAATTGCTGCACTAAACATTCTTCGTAGGAAAGCAACTCATTCTGAGAACCGAACTAGCTTATTTCTCACAGTACAGTGGTCAGAAATGAGGATGTTTGTTTTCTAAACAAACTACTTTAGAAATGAGGCGAATCTTCTAAGTTGTACACCTTGTTTGATTACACAAACCAGAAAAGTATGAATTAGCTGCACTCAACCGTATTCATAAGAAAGGGGCTCACTCTGAGAGGAGAACTAGCTTATTTCACACAGCACAGTGTTCCACAATAGAGATGTTTGTTTTATAAACAAACTACTTTAGAAAGGAAGTGACACTAGTAAGTTGTACATGGTGTTGGATGACACTAACTAGGAATGTTTGAAGTTGCTGCACGCAACCTTCTTCGTAGCAAAGCAACTGATTCCTAGAACCGAACTAGCTTATGTCACACAGTACAGTGTTTGGCAAAGAAGATGTTTGTTTTCTAAACAAACTGCTTTAGAAATGTGGAGAATCTACTAAGTTGTACATCTTGTTACATTGCACTAACTAGGATGTTTGAACGTGCTTCACTCAACATTCTTCTTAGGAAAACAACTGAATCCAAGAACTGAACTACCTTATTTCACACAGTACAGTGCTCGGCAATGAAGATTTTTGTTTTCGGAACAAATACTTTAGAAATGAGGCGAATCTACTAAGTTGTACATCTTGTTAGATTACACAAACGAGGAAAGTTTCAACTTGCTGCACTGAACGGTCTTCGTAAGAAAGGAACTCATTCAGAGAAGAGAACTAGCTTATTTCAAAAAGTACAGTGTTCAGCAATGAAGATGTTTGTTTTCTAAACAAAGTCCTTTAGAAATGAGGCGAGTCTAGTAAGTTGTACATCTTGTTAGATTACACAAACAAGGTAAGTTTGAACTTGCTGAACTCAACCTTCTTCATAGGAAAGCAACTCATTCCAAGAACCGAACTAGCTTATTTAACACAATACAGTGGTCGGCAATGAGGATGTTTGTTTTCTAAACAAACTACTTTAGAAATGAGGCGAATCTACTAAGTTGTACAACTTGTTTGATTACACAAACCAGTAAAGTATGAACTACCTGCACTCAACCGTATTTGTAAGAAAGGGACTCATTCCCAGAGGAGAACTAGCTTATTTTACACAGCAAAATGTTCAGGAATAAAGATGTTTGTTTTATAAACATACTACTTTAGAAATGAAGTGAAACTAGTAAGTTGGACATCTTGTTAGAAGACACTAACTAGGAATGTTTGAACTTGCTGCACGCAACCTTCTTCGTTGCAAAGCAACTGATTCCGAGAACCGACCTAGCTTATTTCACACAGTACAGTGTTCGGCAATGAAGATGTTTGCTTTCTAAACAAACTACTGTAGAAATGAGGTGAATCTAGTAAGTTGTATATCTTATTAGATTACACTAACCAGGAATGTTTGAACTTTTTGCACTCAACCTTGTTTGTAGGAAAGCAACTGATTCCAAGAACCGAACTAGTTTATTTCACACAGTACAGTGTTCGGCAATGAAGATGTTTGTTTTCTAAACAAACTACTTTAGAAATGAGGCAAATATACTAACTTGTACATCTTTTTATATTACACTAACTAGGAATGTTTCAACTTGCTGCACTCAACCATCTTGGTAGTAAAGCAACTGATTCCTAGAACCGAACTAGCTTATTTCACACAGTACAGTGTTCGGTAATGAAAATGTTTGTTTTCTAAACAAACTACTTCAGAAATGAGGCGAATCTACTAAGATGTATGTCTTGTTAGATTACACAAACGAGGAAAATTTGAACTTGCTGCACTCAACGATCTTGGTACGAAAGCAACTCATTGAGAGAAGAGAACTACCTTATTTCATGCAGTACAGTTTTCAACAATGAAAGTATTAGTTTTCTATAACAAAGTACTTTAGAAATGAGGCAAATCTACTAAGTTTTACATCTTGTTAGATTACACAAACAAGGAAAGTTTGAACATAATGCACTAAACCTTATTCATAGGAAAGCAACCTATTCCAAGAACCGAACTAGCTTATTTCACAAAGTACAGTGTTCGGCAATGAAGATGTTTGTTTTCTAAACAAACTGCTTCAGATATGAGGCGAATCTACTAAGATGTATGTCTTGTTAAATTACACAAACAAGGAAAATTGGAACTTGCTGCACTCAACGGTCTTGGTATGAAAGCAACTCATTGAGAGAAGAGAACTACCTTGTTTCATGCAGTACAGTTTTCGACAATTAAAGTGTTTGTTTTCTATAACAAAGTACTTTAGGAATGAGGCGAATCTACTAAGTTGTACATATTGTTAGATTACACAAACAAGGAAAGTTGGAACTTGCCGAACTCAACCTTCTTTGGAGGAAAGCAACTGATTCCCAGAACCGAACTAGCTTATTACACACAGTACAGTGTTTGGGAATGAAGATGTTTGTTTTCTAAACAAACTGCTTTAGAAATGAGGCAAATCTACTAAGTTTTACATTTTGTTAGATTACACAAACAAGGAAAGTTTGAACATGCTGCACTAAACCTTCTTCGTAGAAAGCAACCTATTCCGAGAACTGAATTAGCTTATTTCACAAAGTACAGTGTTCAGCAATGAAGATGTTTGTTTTCTAAACAAACTACATTAGAAGTGATTTGAATCTACTAACTTGTACATCTGGTTAGATTACACAAAGAATGTTTGAAACGGCTGCAATCAACTCTTTTCATAAGAAAGCAGCTCATTCCCAGAAGATGCCTAGCTTATTTCACACAGTACTGTGTTCAGCAATGAAGATGTTTGTTTTCTAAATAAAGCTCTTTAGAAATGAGGCGAATCTACTAAGTGGTATATCTTGTTATATTACACAAACCAAGAAAGTATGAACTTGCTGCACTCAACCATATTCAAAAGAAAGGGGCTCATTCCAAGAGGAGAAATAGTTTATTTCACACAGCACAGTGTTCGGCAATGAAGATGTTTGTTTCCTTAACAAACTACTTTAGAACCAAAGTGAAACTAGTAAGTTGTACATCTTGTTATATGACACTAACTAGGAATGTTTGAACTTGCTGCAAGCAACCATTTTTGTAGCAAAGCAACTGGTTCTGAGAACCAAACTAGCTTATTTCACACAGTACAGTGTTCGGCAATGAAGATGTTCATTTTCTAAACAAACTACTTTAGAAATTCAGAGAATCTACTAAGTTGAACATCTTGTTATTTAGCACTAACTAGGAATGTTTGAACTTGCTGCACTCAACCTTCTTCGTAGGAAAGCAACTGAACCCAAGAACCGAACTAGCTTATTCCACACAGTACAGTGTTCGGGAATGAAGATGTTTGTTTTCTAAACAAACTACTTTAGAAATGAAGCGAATCTAGAAAGTTGTTCATCTTGTTAGATTACACAAACTAGGAAAGTTTCAACTTGCTCCACTCAATGGTCTTCGTAATTAAGCAACTCATTCAGAGAAGAGAACTAGCTTATTTCACACAGTACAGTGTTCGGCAATGAACATGTTACTTTTCTAAACAAAGTACTTTAGAAATGAGGCGAATCTACTAAGTCTTGTTAGATTACACAAACCAGGAAGGTATGAACTTGCTGCACTCAACCATATTCGTAAGGAAGGGGCTCATTCCGAGAGGAGAACTAGCTTATTTCACACAGCACAGTGTTTGGCAATTGATGGGCCCTGCCCGGTGTGAAGCCTAGTGATTAGCCCAGCCAGTTTGTTCTTGGCCTACTCCCAGTGAGGCCTAATCCAACTTCTGGAGTCTGAGTAGAGTTTTTCGACCTGACCTTGGAGTTACTCAGCACCTAAGCTGAAACTGCCTCCGCCCAGCTACTGCTGACATGGAGAAATACTATTGCCCCTTACACCTTTCTCTCATCCTTTTTCCCACCCTATCTCAAAATATATAAATACCTTCCCATGAAAATAAAGAGAGATTTCCGCCAGGCGGCTCCTGGCTCAATGTGGTTTTCTTTTCCCCAGTGGCTTGGGGAGGTTTTTTGTGTAGCCAACACCCGCCTTCCCTCTCAGCCTCGAGAGAAGTGGCTGGCCCGACTCTCTCTCTCTTCTGCTCTAAGTGCTAGTGGTGAAGGAAAAAAAACTGACAACTGGTGCCCAACGTGGGGCCCAACAACTGGTGCCCCGTGTGAGGAAACAAAACTACCTGAGAAACTACATATGAGGATGCAGAATGGACTACAGACTCCCGACGCGATGAAGGAAAAATACAAAATTAAGCTGACAGGCTAATCAGACTGCTCACAGGTGTATCCTCATAACTTATGAGGTAATCTTCATATTTAATATTCTAACATTTGTCTCTGTAATCTGTGCTTACTTCAACATCTTCTCGATTCTTTCTCTTTCCTTTCATTTCCGGGTTTCCGACAAACCGCTTCTGTGGTGCCACCATTTCTAAACGCCATTTTATGTTGGACTCACCACGTGGGCAGACCTAGAGGAGACTCACCAGGTGGACTAACCTAAAAAAGAAACTCACCACGTGGGTAGAGACTCACCACGTGGACAGACCAAAAAAAAAAAAAAACTCACCACGTGGATAGATCTAGAGGAGACTCACCACATGGGCAGACCTAGAGGAGACTTTAAACGCTTTGCCTCCTCATTTAAATAAAAACTCAGTCCCAAAAGACAAAACAAACGTGATGGGGAGATCTGCTCCCAGCTACACTGTGTTTGATTTCATAGAGCCATCCCACAAGGGCACAGGCTCACTGGCCATCACAAATCCAAATCTAAACTTAATTCTACAACATGCTTAGCTATTTTTTGGGCCTTTATGCTTATGTTGTACTCACATATATTACTATTGCCCTAATATTACAAAAACTTTCCTACAGTGTGGCTTAAAAGTAAAACAAAAAAAACTCCATGGCTCTTGGGACAAAACTTTTGTTTTAGCCCCATGGATTAATTTAATCCTCCTTGCCTTAATTGCCAGCCTTAAAGACTTTTCCGTGGAAAAGTTCATTTTTGCCCTTAACAAAAACTGTAAGAAAAAACTAAAACTGACTTTTAAAATCATCTTTCTCCCAAGGCCTCCACCCAAACCGCCACCGAACAGCTGTCTTTTCATCTCTTTTCAGCCCGTAACTACTGCCTAAGACAAATGTGCTCAAAACCCTGGTGGAGGATGTGGGTGTGTCAAAATTCTTCCACACTAACATTCTTCGGTAAACTTCTTGCCTCATGCAGCTCCTCCATGTAGTTTCTGTGGATGTAAACTGTGATCAAATACAAGCTCGAGTTCCCCAAACGTCCCAAACCTAGGTTAACTTTCCTCACAGGCGTGGAACACAAGTCACTGGTCCACAAAACAAAACTTGTGCACTTCGAGTGGAGCATGGGGACAGCAGCCAGGCTCCACCGGCATCCCTGCGGGGAGCAGGCTGAATGGGACAGTCCTGAGCGGCAGCTCTGGCTCGGGCCGGGCACTGCCCCGTGCCTCCCTGGATCTTAGGAATGGGCGGGCAGTCCGCCATGAGGCCATGAGGCTAGTCAATGGTTAAGCACTTGCCTGTAAAGCCTAAGGACTCCTATTCAAGGCTCAATTCTCCAGTACCCATGTAAACCAGATACAC
>PVKW010006765.1:0-52809 GCA_004027895.1 Orientallactaga bullata
AAAAAAAAAAAAAAAAAAAAAAAGATTTTTTAAATGTCAAAAAAAAATTGCCACTAAGTAAAAGAAGTCTAGGTCCAGATAGATTCACTGTTGAATTCTATCAGACCTTTACTGAAGAACTAACTTCAATGCTTCTCAACATTTTCCATTTAATACAAAGGAAGAAATACTACCAAACTCCTTTTACAAATCTCGCATCACCATGACAAAACCAGACAAAGACAGAACAAAACAAGAAAATTCCAGACCAATCTCCCTCAAGAACATAGATGCAAAAATTCTCAACAAAATACTGGAAAACAGAATACAGGAATACATCAAAAAGATCATTCACCCTGACCATGTAGGTTTCACCCCAGAGATGCAGGGATGGTTCAACATATACAAATTGATGAATGTAACACACCATATAAATGGACTAATAGACACAAATCACATGATCATCTCAATCGATTCAGAAAAGGCATTTGACAAAATCCAATATTGCTTCAAAGTAAAATTCCTAAAGAAACCGGGAATACAAGGAACATATCCCAATGTAATAAAGACTATTAATGACAAACCTATAACCAAACTTATACTAAATGGGGAAAAACTCAAAGCATTTACACTAAAATCAGGAACAAGACAAGGGTGTCCACTGTCCCACTTTTATTTACCATAGTACTGAAAGTCTTAGCTATAGCAATAAGGCAAGAGACACACATAAAAGGGATACAAATTGGAAAACAAGTGATCAAATTATCATTATTTTTTTAAAAATTACTGAGACAGAGAGTGAGAGAGAGACAGAGAGAGAGAGAAAGAGAATGAGTGTGTCAGTGGTCTCTCACCCACTACGAATGAACTCCAGACATGTACATCCCTTTGTGGGCATGCGCAGCATCACTTTTGTGTCTGGCCAAACATGGGACCTGGAGATTCGAACAGGCATTCTTAGGGTTCGCAGGCAGGTGCCTTAACTGCTAAGCCATCTCTCTAGCCCCCAGAATATCATTATTTGTAGATAATATGATTCTATACATAAGGGACCCTAAAGACTTACCAGCAAGCTGTTAGAACTGATAAACACTTTCAGCAAAGTAGAAAGATACAAAAATAACACACAGAAATCAGTAGCCTGCCTACATACCAACAACAAACCTCCTGAGGGTGAGAATCAGGGAATTACTCCCATTCACAATTGTCCAAGAAAAACAGTACCTTGGAATAAACCTATCCAAGGAAGTGAAGGATATCTACAATTAAAACATTAAAACACTCAAGAGGGAAGTTGCAGAAAAAAAAACAAGAAATTTAAAAGACTCCCATGTTCATGGATTTGAAGAATCAATATTGTGAAAATGTCAATATTACCAAAAACATTCTACACATTTAATGCAGTGCCCATCAAAATTTCAATGGCATTCATTACAGAAAAAGAAAAATCAATCCTAAATTTCATTTGGAAGTGCAAAATCCTCTAATAGCCAAAACAATTCTGAACAACAAAAATAAGGCTGGTGGTATCACCATACCTGATTTTTAGATATTATTAAAGAACCATAGTACCAAAACCAGCATAGTACTGGCAGAAAAACAGACATATAGATCAATGAAACAGAATAGATAACCCAGATATATATCTAGACAGCTACAGCCATCTGATTTTTGACAAAAATGCCAAAAATTTTCACTAGAGAAAAGACAGCCTCTTTATCAAATGGTGTAGGGAAAACTGGATATCTATATGTAGAAGGATGAAAATAGATTCTTATCTCTCTCCATACACAAGAATCAAGTCCAAATGGATCAAAAACCTTAATATCAGACCTGAAACTCTGAAACTGCTAGAGGAAAAAGTCAGGGAAATATTTCAACATATAGGCATATGCAAGGACTTTCTGAATATAACCTTGTCACTCAGGGAGTAAAACCACTAATCAACCACTGGGACCTCATGAAATTAAAAAAGCCTTTGTACAGTAAAGTGAAGGAGGACAGGAGAAAGCTAGGATCTTTTCAGCCATTTCAGTCAGAAATTGAGGCCCAAAGAGATGCTATGCCACTTGCCAACCTGCCCTGGCACAAGAGTGGAACTCTTGGCAGGAATGGAACTCATGTCTGATGGAGACTGATCTACAGCACCCTCTGCTGCCCACAGTCTAGCATGCTACCTAGATAGATGGCCACGGTGGGCTTGTCCTGGAATCTGCCCTCCAAATCTACAAACCAATTGGGTCTTCCCTTTGTATACCTGAACCTGACTCTATAAAGGCTGTATCCGGCCTACTCCCTCTCTCTGTATGTGATTATCTCTGGATTCCCTCTCACCTCTGTTTGGATACTAGAGTGGCTTCCCCTCTCACCCAGCCTAGCGGGGGGTGGGGGTGGAGCAGAATACTGCTTCTTGGTTTGGATGATTTTTCTGCTTTTCTCTACTTCATAGTTTGGGGTAGCTTCTCCCTTTAGTTACATATATATTTTCCTCTGGTCTCTGAATCTACCACATACATATTTTCCTTACATTGAAGACCTACCACATGGGTGCTTTCTCTAACTCTGGGCCTATTTGACAGAGAGAGAGAGAGAATAGGCATGCCAGGGCCTCTAGCCACTGCAAATGAACTCCAGACACATGCACTACCTTGTGCATCTGGCTAACATGGGTCCTGGGGATTTGAACCTGTGTCCTTTGGCTTTGCAGGTAAATGCTTTAACCGCTAAGCCATCCCTCCAACCCTCTAAGCACTTTTTTAATGTTTATGCCCATACACTATTGCTACTGTCACTTTTGGTTAGAGAAGCTTCTCTTTCAGATGGTGGTATCTACTGAGATGACTTGAAAGTCACCATCATGCTAAGAAGAAGTGACAGAGGAGTGCCCAGCGCTGAAATATCTCTATCACATCCTCCAAAGCTCAAGGTCCATTGCAAAAGAGGTGGCAGAAAGAATTTAAGAGCCAAAGGAAGGGTAGGACTGCTTACAATGCTGTTTTCCAAACACAAAATGGCCTGGATATCCATGATCTCAGTGTCTGACACTACCTACGCAAGAGCATCATAATAGGAGGAAATGATGATGACATCAGTTTAGAAGAGAGACTGACTGGAAAGAAGAAGAGGTTCAATGGGGGGTGGATTTGAGAAGTGAAGAATTGGGGTGGGAGGAATTATCATAGTTTATTTTCTATACTTAAAGAATCTGTTAATAACAAGTTAAAAAAGGAAACTGGATACAAAGTGGCTGGAGCATGTGTGTGTAACCCCCATGTGTTTATAGCAATGGGAGACACAACCACAGGATTCCAGAACTTTGAGAGCAACAGTGGCAAGGGAGAGTTTTCCTCAAAAGTAGATATAAACCATGTGTGGAGATGAATACCTATAATACCAGTACTTAGGAGTTTGAAGTAGGACAGCCAGGGTATGTTCAAGTCCAGCTGGGACACCAGCATGAATTCTACATTTGTCTGGGCCAGAGACCCTAGCTCAAAGAGAAAAAGGAGGAGGAAGAAAAACAAGAAGGTAGAGGAGAGAGAAACACTCCAGGGCTGATTTCCACTTGTGCACTGTGGCAGGTGGACCCATATACACTCATTATACACATATCCACACAAGTAATAAAAATAGAAAAAAAACCTTAAAAATAATACCGGGGCTATAGCTCAGAGGTAGAATACTTCCCTAACATGTGAGGCCTTAGGTTCAATTCCCAGAACCAAAAAAAAAAAAAAGGGCATGGTGGCGCATGCCTTTAATCCCAGCACTTGGGAAGCAGAGGTAGGAGGATCATTGCGAGTTCAAGGCCACCCTGAGACTACATGGTTAATTCCAGGTCAACCTGGGCCAGAGTGAGACCCTACCTTGAAAAACAAAACAAAACAAAACAAAAAGTTTAAAATTAAACCTTGAAGTGAGGCATGGAGGTGCACACCTTTGACCCCAGAACTCAGGAGGCTGAGGTAAAAGGCCCATCATAAGTTTGAAGCCAGCCTAGGCCTACATAGTGCGTATCAGGTCAGCCTGAGCTAGAATGAGACCTTGCCTTGAAAAAAAAATTAAACCTTGAATTAGGCCTGCATTAACTCCAAGCTGTGTGATATTTTCTTGGAGCCAGTATAAAAGCTCACATTTGAGCATTTTTTTCTTCCAAGCAACTACACAACTATGTGCATTGCTTGAAGTTCTGCCCATTATGAAGACTGCCTGGGCTGGAGAAATGGCTTAGAAGTTAAGGTGTTTGCCTTTGATGCCTAAGGACCCAGGTTTGATTCCTCAGTATCCACGTAAGCCAAATGCACAAGGTGGCACATGCGTCTGGAGTTAGTTTGCAGTGGCTGAAGGCCCTGGTGCACCAGTGTTCTTTCTCTCCTTCTCTATCAGCCTCTCTCTTTCTGAAATAAATAAATGAAATCACACACACACACACACACACACACACATATATATATATGTATGTATAATATTTTTTGGAGAGAGACACAGAGAGAGACAGAGAGAGAGGGTGAGGGAGAGGGAGACAGATAGAGAATGGGTGTGCCAGCAGTCTCTCAGCTGCTGTGAATGAAATCCAGATGCGTGCGCCCCCTTGTGGTCAAGTGCAGCATTGTGCCCTTGTGTCACTTTGTATCTGGCTAAACGTGGGTCCTAGAGATTGGAACCGGGTTCTTAGGCTTAGCAGGCAGGTGCCTTAACCACTAAGCCATCTCTTCAGCCCTAATAAAATATTTTTTAAAAGACTTTCCTTCACCACAATCCTTTAGAGTTGTCTGAGGAAGGGACTGTAATGCTGTGACTGCCTACTTCTGGGAGGTGCCTATAAACCATGCCCTAGTCCTCTCCTCCTGTGATCAGGAAACAGAGGTAGGAGAACAGTCAGGAACAAGATACACCCTTCTAAGACACTCTTCCCAGTGGCCTACTTCCCACAGCTAGTCTTCACTTGCTGAAGTCTCCACCAAAGAGTGCCACCAGCTGGGGTCCCAGTGTTCAAAATGAGGCTGTGGGGGACATTTCATATTACCATAGCATTCCACCCCTGACAGGGGGTCTTGTTCATCTTCGAGCAAAGTGTATCTAGTTCATCTCTAACAGTTCCCCATAGTCTCAACTATTCTAACACTGTTAAAAGGTTCATGTCTAAAGTTTTTTCTGCAACTCATGGCAAACTCTTAGTTGTGAGCACCTGTAAAGTCAAAAAAATCACATACTTTTGATACACAATGGTATAGCATATGCATTTTTATTCCAAGAAAGGTGAATAGGAGAATAGAAAGGAAGAATCAGACTAAAGCAAGATCAATACACAAGAGGCAATCACTAATTCCTGTAGCTGCATGCCTGGAGTCTGGGGAATAAGTATTGCTGCAGAGGTGGAGGGGACACAGTAAAAGAATTACAGAGCCTGGGGGAGTAAATAACACTGCTGGTGAGAGAGTCCCAAAAATGAGAATTCAAGTTACGTTAGGACTGTCCCTGATTATTTATTAAGTTTAAGGAAGTTGTCCTTGGGGTGACTTTTGAAACTCAAACTTATCTGTAGTTGGTAAGTAGCCCTTTAGGGGGGTCCTACCTCAAGATTAAGGTTTATGGCCCTCCGTCCTTGTGTTCCCCACCTGCCTGTTAGCTGCCCTGTGTGTTTATATGCCTTTGCATTCCCTGAGCCCTGTCTTGTCTGACCTGTAGCTAACCCTGTAGTTCCCAGGAGCGGGAGAGTTTCTCTTTCAGTCAGCCTGGTTGATCTTCTGAACCTCTACCCTTCCCCCCACCCACCCATGCCCATTTTCCCTGACTGCCTGCATTAACTCTTTCTCTCCCTCATAAGGTGGCATGATGCAGCTCCAAAGAGAATAGGGAGCCCCACCTAAAGCCTGTTACAATCCACATACTCTCTTCTGTGCTGCATCCGTTAGCTGCCTTTGGCTTTCCTCAGAAGGTGCTCCACATTCCTGGAATCTCCATTTCCCTGAGGTCTCCATTGCATCTTAGGCTTCATTCTCACAGTTCCTGTTCTACCCTCTCTGGGATTGGCTGCAGGAAATCCAGCCCTGTTACCCATGCTTTCTTTTGAAATCTGCATGGAAGTCCTCTATGATTCTGTAACTCTGGATTTCTGTATACTTACCAAGTCATCATCATGAAAGATGCCATGGTCTGACAAGCTCCAGCAGTAGCTAGGCTGCCTAAGATCTGATCGCAGTGGTCTCTGAATATGGTGCAACAAGCCGAGTTTACACTTATACCCTTGAGGCTGAAATGGGTGCAGTCTCATTGACTCCTGAGATGGCTCCAAGGCCTAGTCCCTGCTGTCTTACCACAAAGTTCTGTTTCTTTTTTTTCCCTTAGTCCTCCTGCCACAGCCTCCTGAGTGCTGATTATGCTCTTTTTATTTTTACATTCTTTGATGTCTTTTCCAAAGCCCTGTCCTACAGCCAAGCAGGAAATAATGAAAGTTTTCTGGGGTTGGGAAGATAGCTCAGTGGTTAAAGGCCCTTGCTTGCAAAGCCTGCCAGCCCAGGTTCAATTCCCAAGCCACACACAAAGTCTGACACAAAAAGTGTCACAAATGTTTACTGTTCATTTGTAGTGGCAAAAGGTCCTGGTGTGCCCATAAACACACAGAAACGCATGCATGCACGCCTGCACACACGTACACGCACACGGTCACCAGAAATTTCTCCTCTGGGGAGATGCAAACACACGCATATTCACCCCAAATAGGGCTCAGATATCAGACCAAAGTACTATTACACCAACATCAGTTTGCTGAACTAATGAGTTTATGGGGGGGGGGTTACATACAGAGCATAAAGAGGGGTTACTTTCAGGAATGTGGGGCCCCTGAAGCAGTCACTTTGATGGAGCTTCCTGTGTCAAAATCACTCCTTGGATGCTCCTACCTCAGCCTCAGGATGAAGGCTTCCTTACAGAGCATTGGGACCCCAGAGCAGCTGCACCACAGAGAAGTCTCATCCCACCCTGAGTGAAGACTTCACTGTGGCCACCTCTAGAAGCTCCTTGTCCCTGTCCAGGAGTAGGAGACCACACAGCAGCACTTCAGTGGGGCTCACTGTATCGAGATAACTCCTGTGGCTACTCCTCTCTCATCCTTGGGGTAAGGGCTTACTTACAGAGCATGAGACCCCAAAGCAGCACTTCAGTGGGGCTATACCTCCAAGCATGGAGACTCCAAAGAAACCGCTTAGAAGGAGCTCATTTTCCCTGGATCAGTTACTCTCTATATATACCATCTCCCCCTTAGGTCATGAGATCTTATGTGTTATTTATTGTAGACAGCTGGTGCAGCGGGTGCCTAAATCTCAGGTGGGGGTCTGATGCCCCTCGCCATGCCTGCTCTCATGAATTGACCCAGCTGCTTTTGATAAACTGACAATAATTGCTTATACCTTTCAATGCAGAGGAAGTTTGCCATTCAAGACAACAACACACACATGCAAACAAATAAATAAAATTAAATTAAAAAATTGCTGTGCATGGCATGCACTCCTTTAATCCTAGCACTCAGGAGACTCAGATAGGAGGATCATGGTGAGTTCAAGGCCAATCTGGGGCTATAAAGTGGGTTCTGGGTCAGCCTGGACTAGAGTGAGATCCTACCTTGAAAAACCAAGCCAGGCATGGTGGCGCACACCTTTAATCTCAGCACTCGGGAGGCAGAGGTAGGCAGATCACCATGAGTTCAAGGCCACCCTGAGACTACATAGTGAATTACAGGTCAACTTGGGCTAGAGTGAACCCCTACCTCGAAAAAAAAAAAAAAAAAGAGTGCAAAAACCAAAAACCAAACCAAACCAAAACCCCAAAAGAAAGTTTTCTCACTTCACTTCTCTCCTAACCTGTGGCGATATTTGTGAGGCCTTTTCTGGTAATTTATTTTCACAAATCAACAAGAGTTGTTGGTCTGGCTTTGCCCTGAGATACAGCAGGGACTCTCAATATATGCACCTGACTTTGCTCACTCTTGGAACCTTGTGGTGGTTTGAATCAAATGTCCTCCATAAATTCATGTTTTAAATACTTGGTTCCCAGCTGGTGGCAGTTTTGGAGGTGGAGGCTTGCTGGGGGAGGTGTGCGGTTGGGGGTAAGCTTATGGGTGTTATAGCCAGCTTGTCCTTGCCAGAGTTTGGCTCACTCTTCTGCTACTGTTTCTACCTGCTGTAACAGAGGTGTGTCCAGCCTCGGCTCATGCCATACTTTTCTCTGCCATCATGAAGCTTCCTCTTGAAACTGTAAGGCAAAATATAAGCCTTTCCTTTCATCAGGTGCCTTTGGTCAGGTGCTTTGTACCAGAAGAGGGGGGTCATTATTGCTGCTAGAAACCTAACTGTGTGGCTTTGGGCCTTTGGGAACTGAGTTGAAGGATTTGAAACCTTGGCCTAAAAGAGTACTACTTGCTGTGTTGTAAGTAGAGCTTCATAGACCAGCCTGGTCAGAGTTGAAAGACATAAATGCAGAAAGAACTATGGATGGTGGAACTAAGGCTTGGCTTATGAGGGGGGAAAGGGAACTTTGTCTGGACTAGGATAGAAGCAGTTTTGGGGTGAAGGCTTACTATATTCTATGCATGTTGAGAACTTGAGCAGGGTTGAATTTAGAAGAAATATACTGGTGTGAGCAAAAGGATATGGCACAGAAAGAAATGAAAGTTTGGTTTTGACACTACAGCCTGCTTCAGCTGTATCAGGCATGTATTTCCTCCCATGGAGCAGGCCTCCAGTCCAGTTAGAGAGTTGATTTCCCCAACAGACATGCCACTATTGTACCCATTGGCTCATTTGGCCTAGCTGGCCTAACTTAAGACTAATAGTGTTTGGTGAAATTGGCAGCCCCCATGTTAGGTGCATATATGTTTATGATTGTAATGTCCTCCTGTTGGAGTGTTCCTTTAATCAATATAACGTGACCTTCTTTATCTGTCCTCACTAATGTTGGTTTGAAGCCTACCCTGTCAGATATTAGGATAGTGACACCTGCTTGTTTCCTAGGCCCATTTGCTTGAAATGCCATTTTCCATCCTTTCACCTAACACAGTGTCCATCTTTTATGGAAAGGTGAGTTTCTTGGAGGAAACAAATAGAAAGATCATGCTTTTTAACCCAGTCTGCAAACCTGTGTCTTTTGGTTGGGGCATTGAGGCTGTTGGTGTTAAGAGTTATTATTGAAAGGTGTATAATTATTCTTGCCGTTCTTGTTGTTTTGTAGTTATTCTGGTTTTTCCTTTACTCTCTTGTATTAACTAGTTTTGAGTATGGTTTATTTTTTCCTGTTTCCTTATGTGTGTGCTTTTCTTTCTCTTCATCATGAAGGAGTCTTTCAGGTATTTTCTATAGAGCTGGGTTAGTGTTCACATATTCTGTTAGCCTGTTTTGTTGTGGAATGTCCTTGTTTTTCCATCAACTTGGAAAGATAGCTTTGCTGGATAAAGTAATCTTGGTCAACAGTTGTTATCTTTCAGAATTTGGAATACATCACACCTTCTGGCTTTTAATGTTTGTGTTGAATAATCTGCTGTTGTCCTGATGGGCTTGTCTTCATATGAGGCTTAATTTTTCTAACTGCTTTCAATATATTTTCTTTGGTTTGTGTGTTTTGTAAGTTTAATTGTAATATGATGGTGAGAGGTTCTTCCCTGATTTTTTCTGTTTGGTATTCTAAAGGCTTCCTGAATCTGCATTGGCATCACTTTCCCTATGTGGGGGAAATTTTCTTCTATAGTTTTGTTGAAAACAAAAAAATCTGGTATGCATTTGGAGTAAAAGTCTTCTCCTTCTACTATGCCCTGAATTCTTTCTTTCTTTCTTTAATATATTTATTTGAGAGTAAGGGTGAGAGAAAGAGAGAGACAGACAGAGAGAGACAGAGAGAAAGAGAGAGAGAGAGAGAGAGATTGAGAATGGGTGCACCAGGGTCTCCAGCCACTGCAAACAAACTCCAGATACATGTACCACCTTGTGCATGTGGCTTACTGGGGAATCGAGCCTTGAACCAAGGTCCTTATGTTTCATAGGCAAACACTTAACTGCTAAGCTATCTCTCCAGCCCCTGCCCTGAATTCTTATGTTTGATCTCTTCATAGTGTTCTGAATGTCTTAAAATTCTCATTCATTGCCGGGCGTGGTGGCGCATGCCTTTAATCCCAGCACTCGGGAGGCAGAGGTAGGAGGATCGCCGAGAGTTCAAGGCCACCCTGAGACTACATAGTGAATTCCAGGTCAGCCTGGACCAGAGTGAGACCCTACCTCAAAAAAAAAAAAAATTTTCATTCATACCTTCCTATTGGTTTGTCTTTCTCTTTGTTGGCCTGTATTAGATCTGCCACCTGGTCTTCTAGTTTAGATATTCTATCCTTTCCTTGACCCATTCTATTGGTGAGATTTTCTATAGAGTTTTCTATTGGACTTACTGTGTTTTTCATTTCTAGTATTTCTTTTTTAAAATTTATTTTAATTTTATATTCATGTTGGTGCCTCCAGTAGCCTCCTCTCTGACCTCCCTCCTCCAATGGGACCCTCCTCATTGGAGCATGTGGTTCATGCATTATGGGGGTAGCCAACAGTTATGGGGGAGAGGCAAAGTCTCTGTGCATAATGACCCAACTTGTGGCTCTAACACCCTTTCCGCCCCCTCTTCTGCGAATTTCCCTGAGCCACGTTGGGTTCACTTTAGTTCTACTTCAGTGATGAGGTCTTGGGAGCCTCTGTGTCTCTGGAAATCTGGCTTAGTAGGTGTTTATTGCCTTCAGCCTTGTTTTGGTGTTGGGTTCATCAAGAAAGCTGCACTCTTGCCTATTTCCCCCATTACTCTATGGTTTCAGCTGGGGGCTTGGTGAGGTGTGATAGGCTGATCCTCCCTTCAGGTTCATCGTCCATCTGAAAAAGAGAAGCAAATTCTCCAACGGAGAGAGAAGTTAGTACCAGATACATGGAATGGCCATAGTTATTTTAGAGAGAATTTTATATGTGTAGGCCCTCTTCTAGCCCACATTTGGTGGGAACTTGATCTCGGAAAATGGGCTCATTTTTGGTACATGGTTTTGACTTATTTTTCAGTTCCAGCTATGAGTTCCATTCCACTGAGTGGATCTGTTAGCCAAATCAGGAGCTGTTGTTTACCCACCATGGTTGTGTGCCACTAATGCACTTGTTTGAGCATCACATCAGGTTGTTTACTGCTGAGTATCTTAGATTGCGAGTTGTTTGGACAGATGTTGGTCATTTTCTCCCAGTTGCTTGTGCAGCACCCTCTGGCACTAGACAAGCTAACTGTCTGGGGACTGACCCTCTTCCAGATTCTGACCAGGTCACTCCATGTTTTGTCCCAACAGCATATGGTATCTTTGGCAGTAGGGTCTTACCATTAACCTTTGGTGGGTCATCAAGAACTCTGACAGAAATCTGTCTTTTTTGGGGAAACCTTGTAGGTCTCTGATCAACAGCTCATTGTGAAAGTTAATGTGAAAGTTTGTATTGTTTTATTTGAGAGAGAGAAAAAAACAGGGAGATAAAGAGAGAGAGAAAAGAGAGAGAATGGGTGTGCCAGGGCCTCCAGCCACTACAAATGAACACCAAATGCATGTGCCACTTTGTGCATCTGGCTTATGTGAGTTCCGAGGAATTGAATCTAGGTCCTTTGGCTTTGCAGGCAAGTGCCTTAACCACTAAGCCTTCTCTCCAGCCCCATTTCAAGTATTTCTGATTGGTATTTTTTCATTATTCCATTATTTCTATGTCCTTGTATTGATCTCCTTATTTCATTAAGTCAGTTTCCTGTTTTCTGTTGGGATTTCTTCAGGAGTTTGTTTTCTTCTTTGATTCTTTGATTTCTTTGAGCATAGATATAATCTTTTTTTTTTTTTGAAATCTTTGTCAGGCATTTAATCTAAAAATGTCTCACTGGAGGTCATTTCTGATGAATGTATAATATTTGGTGGAATTGTATTGTCCTAATTTTTTGTGTTTCTTGTATTATAATGTAGAGATTTTTGTATATTGAGTTAATTTGATGCTTGGGTTTTCTAATTATCTGCAGTGTTCTTAGCCGTGTAAATCTGATTTTATATATCTTCAGGGTAGGAATTTAAGGTGCCAGGTGTAGCTATTATGCTCCAAAAGAACAGCAGAAGTGACCCTAGGTGTTCAGTTTGTCTACTATTCAAGTCTTTTAGTAGACTGGGTGGAGCAAATCACTGGCAAATTCTAAAGTTCTACTGAGCAATATACACATTCAATCAAAGTCAGCACAGAGTGGGATTTAAAACAAACATATAATCTAATAAAGCCAAAGTCCCTTAATCCTGTCAACTGGGAGGTTGAAATGTCTGGTCTGAAATCGGTTCCAGGTCACCCTGGGGCCAAGTGAGACTCTGCCCCCAATAATGACAGAAGAAAAAGACAAAGACCTATAAATCAGGAAACGTCAAAGGCAACAATAGTCAATACCAAAATGCAGTTTATTTGAGAAAGGTAAAGCCAACCAATATATCAATCCAATGTAACACATAACCTGCCCTGGCATGGAAAGAGAGATTAGCACTTTCAGCGCAGGCCTATGTACCTGGCTTTCTGTAAGTAGGCCCTGTTACCTTTTGGGATAGCTTCCAATCTCACCTATGCTGAGTACTTACCTGGATTCCTCCCTGTTGCACTGTGGACTGTTGGGTTGCTTGGCTCGCTGGATCTGATGTTCTGATCAGCTGTGCTGGATGCTGTGTAGCAGGGATGAGTAAGTTCTCTGGTGGTTCCCGGCCCTGGCTGTTGGCGGATGGGGATCTGTGCAGGGTGCCTGGAGTTGTAGTGGAGTTGTTCAGCTGGTTTTGTTTGAGTTCTCCTTCAACAGCTGTTCAGTTGGCCCCTGCTGTCGTCCCCTTAGTTTTTTTGACTTTGCAAGGAGGCTGATGTGAGTGGAAAATCCCCTCACTTGGTTTCTGCTCCTGAATCTCAGTGTTGGCCAGGCAGGCAAGCACGTGGATCATCCCCTGGGGGTCTCCGAGGGATTCTAGCCACTCTCCTCCTTCTAGAAGATCTGAGTCTCTCCTGCTTCTCTTCTGTGTTTGATAATAACTTAAACACCTTTAGTTTTTGGTAGAAGAGTGTATTTTGCTGTGTTTTTGCATATTTCCTTCCTTAGGCTGCTCTGGCTTGGCTACTATGCCGCCATCTTACCTGGCAGTCCACTGACCCTTTTGAAAATAAGGAGCCAGGATGAAGAAAGAGAGTTCCTGCTCTTCACAGTCAGCTTTATTCCCCCCTGGATTAACAAATTGGGTAATATACCTGGTACTATGGTCGTATAACAAATCCAGGAAAGAAAGGGTCATTGGATTTGAAATGCATTTTTTTTTTTTTTTTTTTTGGTTTTTCGAGGTATGGTCTCACTCTGGCCCAGGCTGACCTGGAATTAACTTTGTAGTCTCAGGGTGGCCTCGAACTCACAGCGATCCTCCTACCTCTGCCTCCCAAGTGCTGGGATTAAAGGCTTGCGCCACCACGCCTGGCTGAAATGCATTTATTTATTTATTTATTTATTTATTTATTTATTATTTATTTATTTGAGAGAAAGATACAGAAATAGGCAGGTAGAGAGAGAGAGAGAATGGGTGCGCCAGGGCCTCCAGCCACTGCAAATGAACTCCAGATGCATGCACCCCCTTGTGCATCTGGCTTATGTGGGTCCTGGAGAATCGAGCCTCGAACCAGGGTCCTTAGGCTTCATAGGCAAGCGTTTAACCGCTAAGCCATCTCTCCAGCCCCCCCTTTTTTAATTTATTTATTATTTGAAATGCATTTTTTTAAATGGCCACTATTGGATGGCTTGTTGAAGTCCTTGTATGGAGACCCATTGGAGCCATGAGGATGAACTGTGGGTTGTAGTGAAGAACCTAGGATGTTTATTTCTATTTTTAATATTATTTATTTATTTGCAAGGAACGAGAGAGAGAAAGAGAGAGAATGGAACACCAGGACCTCCTGCCACAGCAAACAAACTCCAGATGCAGGTGTCACTTTGTGCATCTGGCTTTAAATAGGTACTGGGGAATTGAACACGGGTCATCAGGCCTTGCAAGTAAGTACGTTTAATCACTGAGTCATCTTCCCAGCCCTGAGCCTAGGACTTTTTTTTTTTTTTTTGGTTTTGCAAGGTAGGGTCTCACTCTGGTCCAGGCTGACCTGGAATTAACTATGTAGTCTCAGGGTGGCCTCGAACTCTCGGCGATCCTCCTACCTCTGCCTCCTAAGTGCTGGGATTAAAGGCGTGTGCCACCACGCCTGGCTAAGCCTAGGAGTTTTGAGATGCTAGTACTGTTAGATGGATGCCAAGGACAATTCCTGGCTTAGGATGGAGTTTTCCTTGGGCTGTGAGCAGCCTAGCTGGAGAAGTGGAATTGAAACCCCGGAGACTGTCACTAGTTACAGATGTTGGACTTAGAGTCACAGGATTGATGTTTGCTCTGTTTGTTTTAGATCTTGCATTGGTTAAATATTTTCTTGCAATGCCATCTTTTGCAGTGTAAATGTTTACTCTGTGCCATTATGTGTTTTTTTAATATTATATTTATTTATTTAAGAGGGAAAGAGGCAGATAGAGAGAGAGAATGAGTGCATCAGGGCCTCTAGCCTCTGCAAAAGAACTCCAGACACATGTGCCACCTTGTGCATCTGATTTACCTGGGTTCTGGGGAATTGAACTTGGGTCCTTTGGCTTTGCAGGCAAACATCTTAACTGCAAAGCCATCTCTGAAGCCCCTATTATGTCTTTTCACAGCTCACAGTTAAGAGACCTTGGACTATGGAGATGTTTGAACAGTGTTGAGATTAACAAAATGTATGGGAAGTTCAGTAGGACTGAAATGCATCATGGATGGTCATGAGTTTATGGGGCCAGGGACAAAATGTGGTGGTTTGAATTAGATGTCCCCCATAAACTCATGTGTTTTGAGTTCTGGAGCCTTGGTGAAGAAGGTGTGTTGTTGGGAGCAGGCTTAAGGGTGCTATAGTCACCTCCCCTTTGCTAGAGTTGGGCTGACTCTCCTGATGCTATTTGCTACGTGCTGTGGCAAGGAGGTGATGTCCAGCCTCTGCTCTACCATCTTTTTTCTACCATCATGGGGTTTCCCTTTGAGACAGTAAGCCAAAATAAACAAATGTCTTCCCATCAACTGCTTTTGGTGGGGTTCTTTGTGCCAGCAATGGAAGGTAATTCCAACAAAGACCATGGCAGAAGAGGTGGCAGAAAGAATGTAGGAGCCAAAGGAAGGGGAGGAGTGCTTTGTAATACTGTCTTCCAGACACAAAGTGGCCATGGTATTCATGATCTCACAATGGCTTATACTACCTATATGAGACCTGCATAATAGGAAAAAATAATCACATCAAAATAGAATAGAGGGTAGTTGGAAAGAAGAAGGGATTCAGCAGAGGAAGGATTCAGGGGGAAAGGGTGGGTTGTGGGAAGGTATCGTGATCATGGTTTATTATCTATATGTATGGTAGTTGTCAATAAAACATTAAGAAAAAGTGATTGAGGAAGACACTCAATGTTGATCTCTGACTACCACACAAACATGCACACCCACCCACACAAATAATAAAAAATTAAAATTAAATTCTTAAAACACTTTCTCCCTTGAATATACTACATGTGTTAATCTACTTTTTTTTTTCTTCAAGGTAGGGTCTCACTCTGGCCAAGACTGACCTGAAATTAACTATGTACTCTCAGAGTAGTCTCAAACTCATGGTGATCCTCCTACCTCTGCCTCCTGAGTTCTGGGATTAAAGGCGTGCACCACTACACCCAGCTCAAATCTTTCTTTTTGATATCTACTTTTTTTAGAGCATAAAATATCACTGTCAAAAAGTCTGATGAGGTCTGCAGGGATGGCTTAGCAGTTAAGATGTGTGGTAGTTTGAATAGATGTCCCCAATATATTCAGTGTTTTATTAGTTTGTAGTTTGCATTTGTAACCACCTAGTTGGAGGCAGTGTCACTGGGTAGATCTTAAGGTGTGATGGTGGGGGGGGGGGCTTGAGATTTCAATCTAAAGATATGCAAAGTGTGCCTAGCTGGAGTTCCTGAGGTGTGTTGTATGGCTTTTGGCTTGTGGCTTTTGCTCTCTGTATTTGATCCTGTGAAAGCAGGCCAGTTTCTTCTGCCATTATGGAACTTCTCCTGAACCTGTAAGCTTCAATAAATATCCCTTCCTCCATAACTGTGCCTGATCTGGAAGTTCATCTCAGTGAATCTGAAACTGTCTGCTACAGAAGTTGGCACCAGGAGATGTGGAGTGAGATTAACCTCACCATGTGGATTTTGGTCTTTTGGAACCTTTGTTTTGGAGAAATGGGCATGGGCTTGGTGCTTGCAACTGAAGACGCCTCTGGAGTGGTAAGCCAAGTTTTATGGACTATTCTGATGAGAGTTTGAAAATTCTTTTTTTTTTTAAATATTTTTTTATTTTACTTTATTTATTTATTTGAGAGAGAGAGATACAGAAATAGGCAGGTAGAGAGAGAGAGAGAGAGAGGGAGAGAGAATGGGTGTGCCAGGGCCTCCAGCCACTGCAAACGAACTCCAGATGCATGCACCCCCTTTTGCATCTGGCTTACGTGGGTCCTGGAGAATCGAGCCTTGAACCGGGGTCCTTAGGCTTCATAGGCAAGCGTTTAACCGCTAAGCCATCTCTCCAGCCCCGAGAGTTTGAAATTTCTAAGTGCAGACAGTATTGAACTTCAAAGCTTGGCTTATGAATATTCTAAAGGGAAGGAAAGACTGCAGAGGACTTTATTGGAACTGGGCTACTGGCATAAGGGATGGCTGCATTCTGCTGCCCTGGCCCAGAGAGTTTGATCAAGGTTAAATTTGTAATGGACTGATGTGCTTGGCTAAAGACATTAGACTGAGAGATTTAAGATTTTAAGTTGGAAAACCTCAAGCAAGTTAAAATTAGAGGCACTGAGACTGGTTTTAGGTTGCTGGAGCTGCTATTGTCAACACAATCTTAAGTAATCTTAAGGAAGATGGCCCAACTTCTTTACATTAAAACAATGGAGAGGATGCCTGAGGAAAGACTGTTAGAAATACAAACTCTTTTGGAAAGAGTTGACAGGGAAAGGAACCTGCTTTTCAAGGTTATGATTTATTTTATTCCTGGAGTAAGAATATGGCTGTGTCCTGCATTCCTGGTATTGGTTTTGGAAGCATGAAAAATGCATGAAGTGGTCATGAATTGCACACGGTTCCAGGAGCTGCTGCTGAGATGCAGCATGAGGAAGGGCATGATGCCCTGGTAGGCGAAAGAGCCTTTGGAAGATGAATCATGGTTTGCATGGAGACCTGAAGATGTTTTGGATATACCAGGACTGTGCAAGGGCTACCGTGGTGTGCACTGTTGGCCTGGGATGGAAGTTTTCCCTGGCTACTGTGCCCAGCTGGAGGGGCAGAATTGGAAAACCTGGAGACTGTCAGTCTCGGGTTATATTGAACTTGAACTGTAGAAGTTTGATGATTGCTGATGGTGGTTAAGTTTGCATTGTTCGAGTTTCTCCTTGCTATGCCTTATACCAGTTGAAAATTTTTACTCTGTGCCTTTATATGTTGAAAGTATTTAACTTCTTTGATTTTACAGGACTCACTATCTTAAGTTGGTCAAGACTGTGGGGACCTTTGAAACTGGACTGAATACAATTTACAATGTGTTATGGTTATGAATCTATTGGGGGCCAGGGGCAGAATGTGGTAGTTTGAATAGATGGCCCCCAGTATATTCAGTGTTTTATTAGTTTGTAGTTTGCATCTGCAGCCACCTGGCTGGAGACAGTGTCACTGGGCAGATCTTAAGGTGTGGTGGGGGGGTTGAGATTTCAATCTAAAGATATGCAAAGTGTGCCTAGCTGGATTTTATGAGGTGTGTTGTGTGGCTTTTGCTCTCTGTGTTTGGTCCTGTGAAAGCAGGCCAGCTTCTTCTGCCATTATGGAACTTCCCCTGGATCTGTAAGCTTCAATAAATATCCCTTCCTCCATAACTGTGCCTGGTCTGGAAGTTCATCTCAGTGAACCTGAAGCTATCTGCTACAAGGTGTTTGCCTTCAAAGCCAAAGGACCCAGATTCAATTCCCCAGGATCCATGCTAGCCAGATGCACATGCATCTGGAGTTCATTTGCAGTGGCTGGAGGCCCTGGCATACCCATTCTCTCCTTCTCTCACTCCATCTTTCTCTCTGTCAAATAAAAAATAAAATATTTTTTAAAAAGTCTGATGATTGGTCTGGAGAGATGGCTTAGTGGTTTAGGCACTTGCCTGCAAAGCCAAAGGACCCAGGTTCAAGTCCCCAGGACCCACGTAAGCCAGATGCACAAGATAGTGCATACATCTGGAGTTCGATTGCAGTGGCTGGAGGCCACCCTTCTTTTCCTCTATCTGCCTCTCTCTCTTTCTCTCACTCTCAAATGAATAAATAAAAGTGAATTCTTTTATTTAAAAAAGAAGCTCTTGCCAGGTATGATGACTCATGCTTTTAGTCTCAGCACTCAGGAGGCAGAGGTAGGAGGATCGCCATGAGTTAGAGGCCACCTTGAGACTACATAGTGAATTCCAGGTCAGCCTGGGCTAGAGTGAGACCCTACCTCAAAAAAACAAATAAATAAGAAAGTCTGGTAATCATCTAATTTTTTGCATTTTGCAAATGTAGCAAAACATTAAAATGTGTTAAAAATCTAAATTATTGTTATATTTTTGAAATAATTTATACTATACCTCATTAAATGTAATGTGTCTGTTACTGTGGTTTGGACCTTAACCCATCCATATTTTGGTATAAGGGTGCAACCATGACCCTTTCTAAATAAAAAGAAAAGGCTCCTCACCCCCTCTTTTGCCTCTATTCAGGACTATAGTCTAGGAAGTCACCATGTGTCTTCAATGGTTCAGTACACTTAGATAAAGGATACACGTCAACTCATAAAAATCCTAAACAGGAGTTGGGGAGATGGCTCAGTGGTTAAGGCCTTGCCTGTATAGCCCAACGACCTAGGTTCGATTCCCCAGTAACCATGTAAAGCCAGATGTACAGAGTGGTGCATGGGACTGGAGTTCAATTGCAGTGGCTGGAGGCCCTGGAATGCCCATTCTCTCTCTGTCCTCTTCTCTCTCTCTGCTTTCAAATAAATAAACAAACAAATATTTTTTAAAAAATCCTAAACATGTGTGCACGTGTGAGCATAGACACACACACACACCTTTTCCTCTGGGAAGTTTTCCAGGCTACATCAAAACTTTCAACTCCTCGGGCTGGAGAGATGGCTTAGCGGTTAAGCGCTTGCCTGTGAAGCCTAAGGACCCCAGTCCAAGGCTCGATTCTCCAGGACCCATGTAAGCCAGATGGACAAGGGGGCGCAAGCATCTGGAGTTCGTTTGCAGTGGCTGGAGGCCCTGGCACGCCTATTCTCTCTCTCTCTCTACCTGCCTATTTCTGTATCTCTCTCTCTCTCTCAAATAAATAAATAAAATATTTAAAAAAAAAACTTTCAACTCCTCATATATATTTTGTGTGTGTGGTTTGGTGTATGTGGTATATGCACGTGTATGTGCCTTTGTGGCTTCCCATTCTGTCACCTGTGGTGGGCAGTGCTCACTTGCAGTGGCCACAGCACAACATTGGGTATCCTGCTCTATCTATCACTCTTCCATTTGTCATTTGAGCTGGAGTCTCTTACTGATACCAGAGCTTGTTGTTTATCATGAGCCTGGGCCATTCCCTGGTCTCTGCTTCCCTTTCAGCACTAGGATTACAACTGTTTATGGCCACACCCAGCTGTTTACCTGGGAACTAGAAACTTGAACTAGGGTGGTTTCAGGTTCCCGTAGGCCCTCAGGCTTGTGCAGGAAGTACACCTAACCACACAGTCCTCTCTGTAGCCCGAATTCCTCATATTTTCCCTCCCTTCCTGGTCTGAACCCAATTATAATTCCCATGAGAAAAGGTAAACAGAAGTATTGGACTCTAGTGTGCTTTGCCTGTCTGGAGTGTCATAGCCAAACCTCAGCCAAAAGCAGAACTGTGCTTCTTATTCTGAGCTAGATGTACAAGGCTCACCACACAGTCACTGGGTGTGTCACTGAGGGCTTCTGGCTCTAGCCATAGCAACTAAACCTGGGCTTTGAAAGCAGTAAGTTGGAAGGCTTACCAAGGCAAGGAGTTTGAGGTTTTGTCTTGGGAAATGAATGGGACTCAGACAATAGCAGTCACACTGTGATCCTCCAACAGGTAAAGGCTGATTATTTCTTGTCACCATAGCTGCCACAGCTGATATCATGAAAGCTCTTCAAGGAACTGAATTCATTCTTAGGACAGAGCATTCAACTAAGCCTGGGCCACTCTATGCAGTGACAGGGAGAAGGAACCCCTGACTCTAATGTTTCTAGAAGTGACATAGAAGCTTCCATGGCCCAAGACCATTCCTAAGGGAGTGAAAAAGGTGTATTTAAAAAATATTTTGGGGGCTGGAGAGATGGCTTAGCGGTTAAACACAGGCAAGTGCCTGTGAAGCCTAAGGACTCTGATTCGAGGCTTGATTCTCCAGGACCCACTTAAGCCAGATGCACAAGGGGCACACACATCTGGAATTTGTTTGCAGTGGCTAAAGGCCCTGGTGTGCCCATTCTTTCTCTCTACCTGCCTATTTCTGTATCGCTCGCTCTCTCTCTTTCTCCTTACAAATAAATAAAAAAATTTTAAATTATTTATTTATTTGTAAGGAGAAAGAGAGAGAGAGAGAAAGAGAGAGAGAGAGAGAGAACCTGGGCCTCTTGACAATACAAATGAACTACAGAAGCACGTGCCACTTTGTGCATCTGGCTTCATGTAAGTACTGGGAATCAAACCAGGGCTGTCAGGATTTAAAAAATTTTTTAATTTTTTAATTTTTTATTTTTGGAGAGAGACACAGAGAGAGACAGAGAGAAAGGGAGAGGAAGACAGATAGAGATGGGCACGCCAGCAGCCTCTCAGCTGCTGCGAATGAAATCCAGATGTGTGTGCCCCCTTGTGGTCACGTGCGGCATTGTGCCCTTGCGTCACTTTGCATCTGGCTAAACATGGGACCTGGAGATTGGAATCTGGTTTTTATGCTTAGCAGGCAGGCGCCTTAACTGCTAAGCCATCTCTCCAGCCCGGCTGTCAGGTTTTGAAAGCAAGCACCTTAACTGCTGAGGCATCTCTCTAACCTGGAAAAGGTGTTTTCAGAAGGCCAGTCTGAAAGGTAGTAACCAGAAATTGCAAGAGAAGGAAGAGGAAGAAGAGAAAGAGGAGGAGAGGGGTGTGTGCTCTTGCGTGCGTGTGTGTAGATGCTAGAGGACTTTGGGTGTTCTCTATTGCTCTTCGGCCTTATTTTCCTGAGATAGAGTCTCTCACTAAACATTTAACTCACTGTTTTTTTTTTTTTTTTTTTTTTTGCTGGTTGACTAGTGAGCTCTAGTGACTCTGTCTGTAACCCTTCACCTCCTACTCAGGACCAGGGTTCTAGGCATGTGTGGCCACATTTCTAAATGGATTCTGCGGGGTGAACCCAGGTCTTCAAGCTTATTTGTATTCATTGGCAAGGAGATTCATGAGGAGCAAGATTCAAGAGAAGCCACTAGAAGGGTCTATGTCTCTGGTTGCCCTCATTCTACCCCCTCTCATGATCTCTTTTTATTTTATTTTTGTGCACATGTGTGTGTGTTGGTGTACTGGGGGGGTGCATATGCATGTTTGTGTGTGCATGTGCAGAGGTCAAAGGATAGCCTTGAGTGTGTATTCCTTTCAGGAACTGTCTTTTTTTTTTTTTTTTAATCTTGAGAAAGAATCTCTTATTGGCCTGTTGCTTGTCAAATAGTCCAGAGCTGCTGATCAGCAAGCCACAGGGATCCAGTTGTCTCTGCCTCCTTAACCCTGGGATTACAAGCACATATACCCATGCTGAGCTTTTTACATGGAGATATAAAATTTAGGGTCTCACTATGTAGCCCACATGGGCCTCAAACTCATGATGATCCTCCTGCCTCAGCCTCCTGAGTGCTAGCATAAAGGTGTGAGCAGGGATTTGAGGATTAAACTCAGGCTGTCATGTTTGCATGGCAAGCACTCTACTGACTAAGCCATCTCCCCAGCCTCTTGTAATCTCTTCTTCTGTGACTGCAGAACTTTCTCCATGCAGGTCTATTCTTGGTAGTTCCAGCCATGCATTCAGGCTGGCATCTCTTGGTCCTAAGTCCCACAGTTTTTGGGGGGATGAGGTAGGGTCTCACTCTAGCCCAGGCTGACTTGGAATTCACTGTGTAGTTTCAGGCTGGCTTCGTACTCACATTAATTCTCCTAAGTCTGCCTCCTGAGAGCTGGTATTAAAGGTTTGCACCACCATGCCTGGCTCTAAGTCCAAATTTATGATTGATTCAGCTTGAGTGATCTCAGAAAATGTGGTTCTTTTATTTTTTTTTTTCAAAAAAGTTTTAATTTATTTGAGAGAGGGGAGAGGAGAGAGAGGGAGAATATGGGCATGCCAGGACCTCCAGCCACTAAAAATAAATTCCAGATGCATATGCCACCTTGTGTATCTGGCTTACATGGATCCTGGGGAATTGAACCTGGATCCTCTGGCCTTGCAGGCAAGCACCTTAATCACTAAGCTATATCTTTAGCCCAGAAAATGTGGTTCTTTTAAATAGAGAAGACATAGCACACTGAGAAATAAAGTTGAGCCGTGCAGAAAGTGTTTGAATAAAGCCTGATTTGTGAGTAAAGTAGAGGGGTTGAGAAGAAAGTTTAATAATTCGAGTCATTTTAGGCATACCATGTTTGTAGGCAGATTAACTGCTTGCTTCTTAGACCCAATTTGAGCTCTGCTATTGTATAGGTGCATATTACATTATGCATCTCCATAGATGTATAATGTAATATGTGTCTTATTTTAAAAATAGGCTCTAATTTAGTCTTTCTCTATATCAGCAGGGCCTCTTGCCTTTCTCAGTACAAGTTTTATTAACTACTTGGTCTCCTTTTGTTTTAGTAAATTTTCTTATTATGACTGAGTGCCTCACAAAAAGCAACTCTAATTTAAGGAAGAGAGGTTTTATTTGGGCTCATTGTTTCAGGGGATATAGTCCATCATGGCTGAGAAGGCATGGTGGTGGAGTATGTGGCAGCTGCTTGCTCACACCTGGGTAGATCAGTAAAGCAGAGAAGGCTGGAAACAGGGCCAGAATGTAACTTCAAGGCCTATCCCTTGCGTCCCACTTCCTAAAGAGTCCATAACTGTCCCAAAATAGTACCACCAGCAGGGGACCAAATGTTAAAACACATGAGCCTGTGGGGGATATTTCATACTCAAACTCTGACATCTTCCCTAAAACTTGAATGTGACAAATGCCCGCCACATACAAATGTAGGTTAATGAATGAGTGAATGCAACCATCGATGAGTGAGTCACTTTATCCTAGTCCAAGATGTTTTGTCCAGTAACACAGACACTCTGTGGTAACAGATAGGGTTACTTTACCTGCTCACTCATCCAAAAATTCGCACCCCTAGTCCAAGTCCCCATCACTTTTCACCTTGACACTCTGCTGTGGTTTCTAACACTTCCCTTCCACTTTGGTCCCTTGCACTTCCATCTCCAAAAATCAGCCAAGAGGAGGAAGAGAAGGAAGAGGAAGAAGAGAAAGAGGAGGAGAGGGGTGTGTGTGCTTGCGTGTGTGTGTGTGTAGATGCTAGAGGACTTTGGGTGTTCTCTATTGCTCTTCGACCTTATTTTCCTGAGACAGAGTCTCTCACTAAACATTTAACTCACTGTTTTTTTTTGTTGTTGTTGTTGTTGTTTTGTTTTTTGCTGGTTGACTAGTGAGCTCTAGTGACTCTGTCTGTAACCCTTCACCTCCTACTCAAGACCAGGGTTCTAGGCATGTGTGGCCACATTTCTTCATGGATTCTGCGGGGTGAACCCAGGTCTTCAAGCTTATGTAGCAAGTGCTCTTATCCATTGACCTATCTATCCCCTTTGAGAAGTGGGTGGACTGGACTCTGATACTTGTCTGGATTTAGCAGATTGCCTGCAAGTTTCCATAGGCCCTAGAAGTTTCCAGCCTTACTGTCCATTCCTTATCTACACCCAAGTCACTTGTTCTTTCCTCCTGTTCCTTCCAGGCCTTGGTGCAGAGCTCTCTCTGCCTTCTCTCTGGAAATTTCTTCCTCTGTTCCCTGTCTTCAGATTGCCTTTCAGTTCTGTCTCTATTGGCATTTACTCTCCAGACTCCACAAGGTCTCCTGCGTCTGCTCTGACTCCCTCATCTTCTGTCCTTAATTGCACTTACAGATTTGGACTGCTGTAGGACTGACTAATCTTTCAATAGATGTCAATTTCTCCCCCACCTCGAAGAAGAAACCTTGAGATCAGACACTATATAAGTTTGTTAGGACTATGACAATAAATAGCACAGACAGGGTGGCTTAAATAACGGAAATTTATGACTCACCATTCTGGAGGTTGAATGTCCACGATCACGGTACTGGTAGGCCTGTGTGGTTTCTTTCAAGGCCTTTCCATGTGCCCTTGCCTGGTCTTTTCTGTGTGTGTTCACATCTCTAGTTTATCTTGATGTCTAGATTTCCTTTCATAGGGACGCTAGTGAGACCGCACTAGAGAACACTGCAATGACCTCGTTTTCAGTTAATTACTTCTCTAAAGGGTCTACCCTCAAATATAGTCACATTTGAAAGTACTAGGCATTAAGTTGTCAACCTGTAAAGTTGGGGGGTGCATATCATTTTTGCTCACATCCCTATCACTCAGGATAGTGTCTGACTTGTCACAGGACTTGATACACACCCTTAAATGAATTACTGAGTTTCCAGCTGCCTTTGTTCTCCCCACCACCATGCACTGAGCTGGGTGTGTCTGCTGTCCCAATGGGCTGCTGTCAGCTGTTCAACCACCCAACTGGCCCCTCTTTAGAAGGTGAGTCACTACAGGCTGGTGGGAGTGTGGATCCACATAGCTCCTGGATAACAGCTTAGCAATGAGTATTAGAAGCTAAAAAAAAAAAAAAAAAAAAGTCATACCTTGTCACCCAAGTCATATCTTGTAATTCCAAGACTCGGAATTCAAACTAATTCAAACTAACTAGGCAGCCAAGGGGGCTCAAGATGGGTTTATATAGTCCAGTGTTAATTACTTAAGAAATATCTCATGGTATAATAGTGGGAATCTGGAGAGAGTTTAACCTAACAATAGGAGAAAGCTTTGTGAATCTGGTACATTGATATGATAGTGAGTGCTTATGTAGCGACTGAAGATTGTGCAGGAATACTTTTTTAAATATTTTATTTTTATTTATTTATTAATTTGAGAGAGAGAGAGATACAAAAATAGGCAGGTAGAGAGAGAGAGAGAATGGGCACGCCAGGGCCTCTAGCCACTGCAAACGAACTCCAGATGCATGTGTCCCCTTATGCATCTGGCTTACGTGGGTCCTGGAGAATCAAGCCTTGAACCGGGATCCTTAGGCTTCACAGGTAAGCGTTTAACCACTAAGCCATCTCTCCAGCCCAGGAATACTTTTAACTTATTTACTTATTTATTCGTGTGTGTGTGTGTGTGTGTACCAGGATCTCTTACCATTGCAAGTGAACTCAACATAATGCCACTTTTATGTCAGGCTTTATGCCCATCTTTATGCCCAGTTTTACAGGGGTGCTGGAGAACTGAACCTTGGGCTAGTAGACTTTGCAAACAAGTGTCTTTAACCTCTGAGCCTTCTCAGCAGCCCAGAATATTTTTTTTCTTTAGGTAGGGTCTAACTCTATCCAACCCAGGCTGGTCATGCTGGAGCCCAGGCAGACCTCAGACTCATGGCGATCCTTCTATTTCAGCCCCCTGAGTGCAGAGTTAAAAGGTGTGAGCTACTTTTTCTTTTTAATGATACAAGAAAAAGTTACATGAGAAAGTGGGACACAGATTGCTTCTATGCTCGGCGCACGCCCGGTAACATGTTTTTAAGAACCAGAGATTTCTTTCTTCATGCTTTTTGTGTTATGGTTTGCACGTGCTACTTTTACAACCAGAAAAAGAAACAAACTTTCTAAATGCTGCTCCTGGAGCCCAGGCGGGTCCTGGGGCTGGAGAGCTACAGTCCCCAGAGGCGGGAGCAGGCGACGAGCCTGGCGTGCAGCCCAGGAGCGGCCGGAGGTGGAGGTCAGCGAAGAGGCCGAGCTTGCTCCTGTCCCCAGCGAGATCTGCGCGGGCGGGGAGTCCGAGCCCTGGCCCAGCCCGGGGCCGTCGCCGTCGGCCGGGCGGCTGCTCCGGCCAGGTGCAAAGTGCCGTGTCATCCATCGGGAAGCGGCGACGGGAGCGTTGGGTTACAGCTTCGCCAGCCCCGGAGGGCTGCGGGGGTGGGGAATGAATCAAAGTCCATTCTTGCAACGCCTTCAGAGCGGGGCTGAGGCAGTCAGGGGCGGGGACCGAGCCTAACGGAGCCGGCGGCCGACCTGTGTCACTTAAGGGAGCCCGAGATCCGAACCAGCCTTCTGGAGAGGGGACCCGCGGGCCTCGCCCTGTCTGCATCGCGATGCTGCGGGTTTTTATCCTCTACGCCGAGAACGTGCACACCCAGGACACCGACATCAGCGATGCCTACTGCTCCGCAGTGTTTGCAGGTAGAGGGGTCGGAGGCCTTGCCGGGGTCCACGCGGGATGGGGAGGTCTAGAAGTGAGAGGCCGCGCAGCCCTGCCAGGCTGACATTGAGTGTGGGAAACACACAGAGCCGCGGGGAGGGGCAACTCAGAGAGAAACTGAGGCTGTGAGATAAAGGTGGCCAAACAGCATTCCTCCAGGGCCAGCAAGAGATAGGCCAGGAAGGTGGGGCCAGAATGTCTCATCTCATCCCCTCAGGGTCCCCTAGAAGAGCTCTTCCATGCAGAGACTGCTCAGAGCTGTCGTTCAGGGTTCTGCTCCTCACCCCGAGGCCTGATCCCAGATCTATTTATAACTCAGCTCACCCCTTGGGTCTAGGCCTTGGCTTGGGCCTGGCCTTCTCCTGGGCTTTTATTCACTATCTGAGGCTGACTGGGCTGGCAGTGTGGCTGTCACAGGAGGCAGAGGCACCGCCACGCCTCCAGAGATCCTAGCCTGCAATGGGCAGAGGATTCTTGACAGAGAATCTTGACAGGAAGTAGGGTTTATTCCTAATGCCAGCATGGTCCCAATGGATTCATATGATTCAAAGACGCAGGCCCAGCCTCTGCGCAGCAGGCACTGCCTTATACACACTAGAATCTCTTCTCTCATGCTGGGTGATACTCATATTTTTATTAGTTAATTTTAACTTGTTAAGCAGAGTTTAAAACACACCAACCAACCAGGATTTATCACAATTGCTTACTGGGGAGCCAGGAGGAGGTAGGCTCAAAGACGCTGACCAGCATGCTGCAGATGTTCTTGTTTTCTTTTCTTCTGTTTCTTAGGGGCCCCCTTATTATCAGGACCCTTCCCTCCCCTGTCACAGTACAGTTACATACTATTCTAAGCTACTGGGCTTCAAGGTTACTGACATGCACATAGACTCACCGCTGTCTTCTCTGTTCTTTGAGGGCCTTTACTACATAGCTGCTGGACTCAGCTGCCACCAGCAACAACCTTTAGGCACTTTCTCTCTGCCCCCACCAGACTGGAGCATATTGGGGTGTTATATAGGCTCATCCAACTGGGGCTTCCTTGAGTGAGGCAGCCTGAACATGTATGGCACTGGAGCCTCCCGTAGTCAAGCCAAGGTTATGCCTGAGCTTCTCCTCCAGAAAGTGAAGGCTAGCCCTGGATACGTCCTCATGATTCTCTGTCCTCCACCTCTTGCTGGGCAGAGTCAGGGGTCTACACAGCTGGCCGTTGGGCTTGGAGCCACAGCAGGAGAGAGTCAAAATAAAGATCACCCCCCTCTCAGCCTCCACTCTGCCACTTCCCTTCTCTCTGGAGGTCTGTCTTCTAATCTACCTGTATCCCTGGCCGCAGAAATCAGGCCATCGGTCTGGCCATCCAGCAGGCATTTCCGCCCAGTCTCATTAGCCCTGGAGTGCATCTGTTCTCGGTCATCCATGTGCACCCCTGGAGTACATGAGTCGTCTGGGATGCTGGAGCGGAGGTTCTGAGAACACAGGCTCGAGGCTAGCTCAGTACACGCAGATGTGCTCTGTGAGGAGTGCCCAGCGCTAGGTGTGGGATTTGGAGCATCTTTGTTGGACCAGGGCAGAGTCCCAGGAAGAGTTACTGAATGGGTCTGTGACCTGGAAAGCAGTGTGCACCAAAAGGAAGGACCAAAGGACCAAAGGGGAATATTCCAGAGCCACCCCCGGCATGCTACTGTGTGTGCCTGCATGCTCTTGTGTGTGCACGTTCATGCGTGGGCACATATGTATGTGGAGGCCAGAGTACAACCTCATGTGTCATCCTTAGGAATGCTGTCCACCATTTTTTTTCTTTCTTTCTTTCTTTCTTTCTTTCTTTCTTTCTTTCTTTCTTTCCTTTTTTCGAGGTAGGGTCTCACTCTAGCTCTAGCTGACCTGGAATTCACTATGTAGTCTCAGAGTGGCCTCAAACTCATGGTGATCCTCCTACCTCTGCCTCCCAAATGCTGGAATTAAAGGCGTGTGCTACCACTCCCAGCTCTTGTCCACTATTTTTTTTTTTTTTTTTTTTTGGTTTTTCAAGGTAGGGTCTCACTCTGGCTCAGGCTGACCTGGAATTCACTATGTAGTCTCAGGGTGGCCTCGAACTCTCAGTGATCCTCCTACCTCTGTCTCCCGAGTGCTGGGATCAAAGGTGTGTGCCACCACGCCCGGCTTCTTGTCCACTATTTTTGAGATAAGGTCTCTTATTGGCCTGGAGCTCACCAACTAAGCTATAGATTGGCTGGCTTCAAGTCTTGGGGATCCTTGTGTCTCTGCTTCTCTCTGCAGCCTGGATCACAAGCTTTAATAATTTTTTATTGCTACCTATCTACTTTTATTTAACATGGATTCTGGGGATGGAACTGAACTGCTCGTGCTTGCAAGCTATCCCCCCAGCCCCGTGCTATCATGTTGCCTTGTTTCTTCCCGCTTCCTACAGTGGCCTCTGGAAATGCTGACGAGTGTGCTGCAGATGTACTTGGTGTTTCCTGCAGGTGTTTCCAGCAGGAAGGACAAAGACATCCCCCTACAGGGGCTTTCCTGCTCTCTCTGTACATCCTCAGCTCTGGGCTCCAGGGAAGGCTTGGGTTAGCTGCCTGGCTGCCTCCAGGGGGCACCCTTCATACAGTAAATGTCCCATCCCATCCCTATCCGCCACCCCCCCACACCCCAGGGAGGGAGGATACTATCCCAAGAACACAGACAGGCTCCTGTGCCTGTAGAACATCATTTGCAGGTTCCCAAGAGGGGATCTGAACAGGCTTTGTGAAGGCATTCCCTGTGCTTGGCCTCTGTGCAAGTTGCACAGCCAGCTCTGCTCTGTGTGTCCACTCAGCCCTACCCAGATTTCCTTCCACTTCCCTGACTGCCTCCCCTCCTCCTATGCATTTATTGCACTCTCCTACCTCATCTCCAGCAACCCTTCCCCCAGACGCACCCCCCCCCGCCCCCGACACCATCAGGTCAGACTGATCTCTAGCCAGGGGAAAGGGAAGAATCAATATTGAAGGAAAGCACTTTCTAACCCACAGGAAATGCTGCTGGTGTGGCTTTGTCCTTTACCTTATTTAGTCCCAGGGGCCTGTCTGTTGGGCTGTCTTCAGCATCCTCCATCCTCTAATTAGATCAACTTGCTCTAACCCCTTCCCCCACCCTCATCGGCCAGGTGGCCATCCACAGTCTTGCCCTTTGGCCCTGCCTGACTCCTCTGGGTGGGTTCTATCTTCCTAGAGCCCAGAGCTCATTGCAGAAAGGGAGTATATTATCTGTGTCCATCACAAGCCTCTGAACCTGGGAGGAACACTGGCTGTGACTCAGTGGTGGACGTCCTATCAGGCAGCTGAGAGAACACAGTCCTCCTCACCCCCAGTCCCTGGCCACCTTCCACTGCCTGCATTAGCCAAGCTCCTAACTCATGTCCAAATTTAGTCTCCCTGCAGTATTCTAGCCACTCACCCTCCTTCTGGCCAAGGCCAGGTTGAAGAGTGATTGGCCTGGGACCCAGGGATGAATGCAAAACCCTTTTCTGGGAAGTCCTTCCTCCTCAGCCAACCTGGATCTGCTTCCTGGACTCCCACAAAGCCCCTCCTTCCTTAAGATCAGAGCACTCACAGCTCTGTGGAATCAAAGGCAAAAACATCATCCCCTTTACTGATAAGGTCTTGGCCCCGAGAGGTGCAGGAGCCTGGCTAAGGTCACCCAGTGGCCAGAACACCCCCATCCAGTGTCTGCTGTTGTCAGCATCATGAATAGGAAAGGGCTCTGGAATGTATACCATGTACTGCCCACACGCCACCCAGCTATGTGCCTAGGGTAGGGATGAATCAATGCAGAGGGGGTGCTGGCTGTGAGGAGAACCATGTAGGACAAATAACTGAAGGGTGGAGGAGCTTGGTGAGGGACAAGCAGCATGTCATTTTCAGATGGTGTTTCTTTAAAACCTCATAATAAGCTGACCATCTACTTATCTGAGAGACCATGCTAGTGATCCAGCACATATTTAAAGATTTTATTTTTATTTCTTTCTTTATGAGAGAGAGAGAGAGAGAGAGAGAGAGAGAATGGGCATGCCAGGGCCTCTAGCCACTGTAAACAAACTCCAGACACATGCACCACCGTGTACATCTGGCTTATATGGGACCTGGAGATTTGAACCAGGGTTCTTAGGCTTCGCAGGCATGTGCCTTAACTGCTAAGCCATCTCTCCAGCCCCCAGCACCTATTGAAATAAAACAGTCAATATGAGCTACATCCCTATCTAGTTAAAGCTGGTCACCAGCAATTATATGTTTTCATCTAAACCTCATTTCCTCCTCCTAGTAAGCTCACATGGTAGCGAATCTGATCACTCCACTTTATAAATATGGAAACAGACATAAAAAGGTTATGTGACTTGACCTAACGTAGTACTGGAGCTATGGTTTAAGTCTGGCTGTAGATCCTCCTCCACACTGGGGTGTGTGTGTGTGTGTGTGTGTGTGTGTGGTGTGTACACGTGCCATGGTCCACAAAAGGTACCAGGAACAAGGGCCCCAAGCTCATGTGCCTGGGAAGCCTGGCAAACAGTGTGCTACTGTGCCTCCAACCCTCCAGCCTTGGGGCATAGGTGTCAGTCAGATCAGTGTGAAGCAACATTTGGGGTCTCTCTACCAGATTCTCTGTTTTCAAGAGAAGTTGTCATGGAGACTTATATGGAAAATTTCCCAATGCCAATTAAGGAAAACTTTTGCTATAAAATATATCTGTGCCCCAGGGCATACAGTGGTACCATATGTATCCTCCTTCCTTGGGCTTGGCAACCATCAGTGAAGACAGCAGAAGCCAGTGGGACCCTTTAATCCCCCCCCCTTCTTACCTCCGTTAGCTTGGAAACAATTCTCCCACCCAAGTACTAACCAGGTCCGGCCCTGGTTAGCTTCTGAGATCGACGAGATCGGCCACACTCAGGGTGGTATGGCCGTAGACTTGGAAACATTTCTGTAAACATGAAATCTGAGCAAAATTTGGGTTTGTCAAACAGCAGCTTCAAAACCGCCTCCAGAGCTGGGCATGGTGATATATGCCTTAATCTCAACACTTGGGAGGCAGAGGTAGGAGGATGTGACTTTGAGGCCAGCCAGGAACTACAGAGTGAGTTCCAGGTCAGTCTGGGCTAGAGTGAGACCTTACTTTAAAACAACAACAACAACAATGAAACAAAACAAAAACTTTCCTCCATTTTTGCTGACTTGGCCTGAAGCCTTTGTCTTTCCCCTTCCTACGGGGTGAGGAAGACTGGGATACCAGGTGTCCCTCTCTGTAGTCACGGGTGGAAGCCTACACAGCTATGGCAGTGCAGCCTAACTACTGGCTCCCTGTTACCAGTCATGATAGTATCTCTCCCTCAGGTAACCATCCTGGCTGGGATCCCTCAGGCTATCCTGGGTCCAGATCCTCTGACCAGTTGCTTTGTTCTCCGCAGGGAATACCTTTGACAACATGACCCATGATGGCACAACACCATGATTTCATGCTCTAGCCAGAGGGAAAAGGTGTCTGGGAAGACACGCCTTTTCTCTTTAAGAACACAGCAGGCGCATGCACTCCTCATTTGTCCTCACAGCTAGATCTAGCTGCAGGGGAGATTAGGAAGAAGTGTAGTTATTATATTTGGGTTGCCATGTGCCAGGTATAAAACTATGGAGAACATCAATGGAAAAAAGGGAACGCAGGAATGGGGGGAGGGGTGGACAGACAAGCTGAGTCTCAGCCACGCACTCCATTACAGCTTCATTCATGAGACACTTCCACTGGACAGGAAGCCCTGTTGAGTTCCTAGGCCCCAATTTGAAGTAAGCAAGGGAACAACTGTCTGTTTAGGGAAAGCCCTGTCCAGTGAAAATTGAAAAAAATCAAGAAGTAGGAGGCTGGGATGAGAAAGAGACCCCAGGATATAAACAGGGTTCAGGTGGCAGGCTGTTGCTTTTCTGGTTTGTGGAAGAGGTATATGGAACCCCTGCTTCTTGCATACAAGCTAAGGGTTTGATGTAGACTTTTGGAATATTCCTCTGGAGGTATTAGACATATTCTCACTATAGATTTCTTGTACTGACTTGGATGTGGTGTGATACTTATGCATGTGCAAGAACCTGTGCTTGTGTGTAGAAGGGCAGAAAGCATAGGGGGAATCTTTGCAATATCTGAAATCCCCCCTAGGGGGCAGAAGTGTCTTCTTGGAGAATCACTGACAGCCTGCCTCTTTAGTAGGCGGAACTTGATAATGCGAAAAAACCACTTTCTTCTGGAGCCAAATATGGTGGTCTGGGATCACAGATTTAGATTAGCCCAAATTCTTTGTTCTAATATGATAATAATTTCATGGAGTTTTATAGTAACAGAACAAAGAAAATCATGAATCCAAACACTTCAAATACACAGGTGGAAGCATTGTTGAGTTACAGCAAGGTGGGGGAATCAATTCTATAGGCTTCAGATGTTATCTGATGCCGTTCTTAGCTTTTGGGTTGGTGGAAGCTAGGGGGTCTGTTCATATATTTCAAAGGGATTTATCTAATAGTCACAGGATATTAGATCACACCAAGGCCACCGAGCCCTGGTCTCTGGTCTCTGTCCTCTTCGCAAACTCAGCAGTATAGCTAGATGACCAGCAAGGAATTCCATAAACAGGCATTCCTTCCGTGGTGCAGAACACTCAGAAGAAGTGGTGCTGCCATGCGGCATGTTGACCGGAGGTCAGGGACTGCTTTCCTGGGGGGGAGATACTTGAAACAGAGGCCCCAAGGAAACAGCTGCAGGTAGAGGGGAAAGCTGACCTCTGAGCTGTTCTAGAATTCTCTGGAACTGGAGGTCATGGATCAAGGGCCTAAGAAGCCTTAATATCTGGAATGCAGATATTCCTCGGAAACAAATGCAGGCTTTATCCCAAGAACACAGGTGTCCCCTGAGGGGTCTTCAGCAGGACAGTGACCTGACCATGTTTGTTTTGAGAGCTCCTAGCTGCAGTGTGGATAATGAAGTGGGCATGGCTGGAGTGACTCCAGTTACATGGCCAGCTGGAAGCATCAGCAATAACCAGGCAGGCGAGGGTGTGATGGTAGGACTTGGGGGTAGCTGGAGCCTGTGGGCACCTGGGTGGTACTGAAGTTATGAGGCTCATGAAGGGTGTCATATGCTCCAAGCAGCTGAAGTTCTTGGATTAAATAGACTTCAGTGATGAATGGTCCTAGAGCGATCTTCTCACTTACCTGGCAAGCCAGAGAATGGATGGGATGTGGACCAGGCGGATTCACTGTTCCCTCTGGTCTACTGTCTAGAGTGTCTGGGAAATTGTGGGGTTGGTTGATAATTGGTCTTCATGCCTCCTTACAGGAAGCAGGGAAGGGAGTTGGGTTCTCTCTGTTCAAGAGAACATCTGGCACATCACACCACTAATCACCATAGGCCAGGAGATGAACCAAGATAGAATAGGTCCATCCTGAAGTAGGAGCTGGGCACCTAAGTAGCTGGACTCTCCAGCGAGGGAGGCAGGAACAAAGTGTCCACAACTTGAGACTAGGGAGAGTGGTAGAGGAGAGGGTCCAAGCAACTAGAGGCTCTGTGTGTGTGGGGTGTGTGTGTGTGTGTGTGTGTGTGTGTGTATGTATGATGTATCTGTATATGTGTATGAATGTTAGTGTGGGCATATTCATGCCACAGTGTGCACATAGAAGTCAGAGGACTACATCAGGTTGGTCCTCACCTTCCACCTTGTTTGAGGCAAGGGTCTTTTGTTTGCCATTGTGTTTGCCAGGCTAGGTGGCTCCTAAGGGTCCGAAGGTTCTTCCATTTCCTACCATCTCTCTGTAGGCACAGTGGGATTACAAATTCACACTACGTCTAGCTCTATGTGGATGCTGTGGATCTCAACTCAAGTCCTCACACTTGTGCTGCAAGTGCTTTACCCCTGAGCCAGCTCCTCAGCCCCAGAGGTTTTGAAGAGGAGGCAGTCTCTGATTCTCCTTCCTGCCTCTCCTTCACCACGTCCCAACCCAGTGGGAATTGCTGGCTTCCTTAGGGGACTTCCACTTCTTGAAAGCACATCCCCTAGTGCCTGGGTATGTGGCTGCTGTTGAACTATATGGAACATGGTCTACCTCCTTTGACACAGCATCTCTCTCTCATTGACCTGTAGCTTGCCAGTTGGGGACTAGACTAACTGGCCAATGAGCCCCAGGGATCATCCTGTCTCTACCTCCCCAGTGCTGAGATTATAGGCATGCCCAGTTTTTGTATGTGGGGTTTGGGGACTGAACTCAGATGCTCATATTTTCAATGGCAAGCACTTTGCTGACCAAACTATCATCCCAGCCTACTTTTGAACATATTTTCAAGTACAGCCAATGGGATTCAGGGTGTAGGTAGTATGATAAAGTTTGAAAGCATTAGAGGCAAAAGAGTGGAGGCAGAATGTATGTACAGCTCTTTCAAAGGGTATGGCAAAATGAGAGTGGTGTGGCTGGGGGTTTTGCAGCTCAGTGGTAGTGTTTTGAGGGCCTAGGTTGGATCCTTCTCTCTCACTCTCTCTCTCTGTCTCTGTCTCTCTCTCTCACACACACGCATGCACGCACATGCTACAAGCAATGATAGGTAGCTGAAGGGGATGTGAGGTCAAGAAGGTGCTTTATTCATAGTGTGACATCTTGTCAGTTGATAGAATGATCTAGTAGATAGCACTTGATGTGGGGGAAGGGGTCATCATCTACATTCATGTGTTCTGATGGTCTTAATTCATGAATAACATGAATAACAAGACCTGGTGATGCTGATGGAAATTGGAGGGTGTGGTGGTTTGAATTAGGTGTCCCCCATAAACTCATGTGTTCTGAATGCTTGATCCCCAGCGGAGGGAATTTTGGGTGGTGGAGCCTTGCTAGAGGAGGTGTGTTGTTGGGGGTGGACCTTGAGGCTTATTAGCCCTTAGCTTGCCAGTGTTCGTTGGTTCACTCTCTTGTTGCTGTTTCCACCTGCTGTGGCAGAGGTGATGTCGAGCTTCTGCTCATGCCATGCTTTCCCCTGCCATCATGAAGCTTCCCCTCAAGACTAAGCCAAAATAAACAACTTTCCTCCTATCAGCTGCTTTTGATTGGGTGTTTGGTCCCAGCAACAAGAAGGTCACTACAACAGAGCAGTCTGGGATACAGAGACCTTCCCTCGCTGCCTAGTGAATCTGAAACAACCCGTGGCTGAGGATGGGTAACGGAGTACAACAGGTTTGGGGAGAGAGAAGAGCCGGCTTTAACTAGCTGTCTAGGAGAGCCAGTGTGAGGAGACTTGGGAATCACTGTCTGATCAAGTAGGAAGGGTCCACTTGAGTTATGGGACTTTCCTGTCAAGGAACATTGCTCAGGGCAATGGTGCCTTCTTGCACATTTAGCTGTTGGTGTGCAGGTGTGGGGTACAGAGCTTCATCCTGTGAAAATGTAACCCTCAGAATAAGATAGGGAAGAGGTGAGATTCTCGGCTGCAAGCTTAGGGTTAGTGAGGAGGCTGCTTAGGGAGTACCTAGGAAGTGGAATTGCGGAGGACTGTGCTGTCCCACGCTACCTGCTAGAGATGGGAAATAGACACAGACGGTAGGGTCCTGTGACGGTCATAAGCTGGAAAAGGACTAGACACCCCCCCTCCACGGAAGTTTGCGAAGGACAGTGGCATCTCAAGGTGCTGGCCTTAGACGACTTCCCCACTGGAGTTTAGGTGAGAGCACTGCAGAGGCAGAATGGGTAATGGCCTGACCCAATACCATATGATAGGCGTGGAGGACGGCTCCGCTAGCTAGACTGTCACAGTGAGAGGCCGCGATCGCCGCGGGCTCCGGCTCCAGCAGCCCGACCGACCGAGTGGAGAGGACCAGCCGGGAGCGCGGGCTGGGGGATCCCGGCGCCCCGCGCGCTCGTTCGCTCAGCAGCTCGGGGACCCGCTCGTCCCCGCCGCGCTTTCGCCTTGCCCCGCCCCGGCCGGCGCTGGGGAGGCCCGCGGGGTCCCACCAAGCGTGCGCGGGACCCCGCCGCGCAGAGGGCGGGCCCGGGCCAGCGCGGGAGGGGGAGGACCCGCCCCGCCGTGTCCGGTGTCCGGGCGGTCACTTCTTCGCCGAGGCAGAGCGAAGGCTACGGCTGTCCCGGGTGGTGGCCGCTCCTGCTCCCTCTGCCCAGCCATGCTGTGTTGCTTGCTGGTGAGAGCCTGCAACCTCCCCAATGTGAAGAAAGACCGGCGCAGCGACCCTGTGGCCAGCCTGGTTTTCCGAGGTGAGGTGAGCCCCGACGCCGCCCGCCGCTTCAGCGCTCGTCCCACGCGGTCTCCGCGCCTTGGGCGCACCGGACCCAGGCGACAGCTTCCCCCTCTGCCAGCAAGCAGTGCCGAAACCTTACCCCGGGGTTGCCTGTGATGAAGCCCAGCATGATAAATGCCTAGGAAAGATCCAAGTGCCATAATTTGTTAGTGGTTATCACGTTCCTGAAAGGGTGCCTAGAAGGAAGAAAGCCCAAGTTCTTCTTAAGTAGTGGGATTGGAAGACCCGTGCAGAAGAAAGAAAGGAAGGAAGGGATGGAGGGAGGGATTCAACCCTCGTAACTGGTGTGTGAACAGTGTGCTTTGAAAGTTGGGTATCATTCATTCATTCATTCTTTCTTTCTTTACTGAACATTGGCCGTATTGAATGGCCAGGTCTCAACCAAGGGGAATAGGAACTGGACAGGATGGATATGGCCTTGACCATAGGAAGTTTGGAGAGACGACCAGGATGTGTTTCCAAATCCAAGGAGTCCTTAAATGTGGTGCTTAGAGAGGGTCTTTTTCTCCATTTTGGGGCAGCAAAGGAAACATGGACTCACACCCTTCCCTGTTGTCCAGGCTCCTTCACCCCAACTCTGCCAGATTCCCATGGGAGGGGCTGTTTCTGGACAGGAAAAGAAAGAAAAAAAACCTGTCTAAACTGAGAGAAGGAGCAATTGTTGTGAGTCAGGACCTCAGGTCTGTAGAGAAAGATAAATAAGGAGAGGAGAGGTTTGCTCTTGTCAGAAGCTATATTTTATAGCTTGGTAGACTTTTTAAAAAATGTGTATCTCAGTGGGGCTTGGTGGCACACGCCTTTATCCCAGCAGAGGTAGGAGGATCATTGTGAGTTCGAGGCCACCCTGAGATTACATAGTGAATTCCAGGTCAACCTGAGCTAGAGCAAGATCCTATCTTGAAATACAAAACAAAACAAAACAAACAAAGAGTATCTCAAAAGATGGCCAACTCTAGAGGAGCTAATGGCCTGGCTTTTCATAAAGGCTGAAGGTAGATGGGGCACGGAGGAGACCACTATCACCCCCAGTCTCCCAATAGCAATAAGTGACATAGAAGTGTAATTTTCTTGGTTATGGAAAATTTACATTTATTCTTTTGCATGTTTTTTTGTTTTGTTTTGTTTTGTGTTTTGTTTTTCAACATAGGGTTTTCTTATAGCTCAAGCTGACCTGGAATTCACTATGTAGTCTCAGGGTGGCCTCTAGCTCACTGCAATCCTCCTACCCCTGTCTCCAGAGTGCTGGGATTAAAGTCGTGCATGGCTGTTTAGTTTTGAGGCATTTTCTCACTCTAGCTGAGACTGGCCTTGAACTCACCAAGACCCTCCCGACTCACACTGCTTAGTGCTGTGATTCTTTTGAAAAGTGTGATTTGGAACATTTTAGACAATGTTGCCATTTCGTTGATCTGTGGCTTGTCAGAGTGTTCAGAGTGTTCACTGTGCAGGACATCTTCAAGTCAGGGCCTTTCCTTCTTTCTGTCAGATACTTCCTAGGATTTTGCTGTTTAGAAATTGTGGAGACAGAGCTGGAGGCTCTAGAAGGTTCCATCCATAGGGAAAAGAGAGAGAGAGAGAATTTCCCTGAACCCAGAAGACCACATCTGCCTAGGACTCTGGGAAGCTTTAGGCTGACACTTTCTCTGGTTCTGCAGCAGAGCGCTGAGGGTTCTGATGCCCTCTCCACTCTTCTGAGCAGAAAATGGAAAGCCAAGAAAGTTACATGATGTGTTCATGTCAGTGGTCAGGGCAGGGAAGTACCAGTGCTGGGATCAGACACTGTCTTGACTCAGACAAGTGACCAGATGTACTGAGGTATCTTTTGGGTGTTGCCCTGGCCTAAGTACCCTGAGTATGGACGTCTGATGTTCTTCCCCAAACCACACTACCATCCTTTACAGAACCTTTCTGTTTATTTGCACCAATGAGCTTCTAGAAAAACTGAAGTTACAAAAGCATGTAATGCCTCCAGTAGAGATGACTACTGAATCTCAGGATCTGCCCTTTTAAGCCCAGCTGCACTGCCTGCATGTGGTGCCCAGGATTCCCCTGGCTGTCAGTCATGGCTGTCTGCATGCAGCTCTGTGAGTACGCTCATCCCAGCCACACTGCCTTGTTTAGTCACTGGTGTGTTACGGTGCTGAGTGGAAGCAAGCGCTTTGCAGAGTTTGTGCTTTTCCTACCCAGCTTCTAGTATCCTCCGCTGTACCTAAAAGCCTCCCTTAGTCTGGGTATTGTCCTGGCTCTTCGCAGTGCCTGAGAATCACCTGGAGAAGGTGTTTGAACAACAGATTGCAGGGACCCATTTGAGAGTGTCTCATCCAGGAGGTGATCTAAGAATTAACATTGACCAAATACCTGATATAGGTCATTTGGAACCACACCTGGGGATGCTTTCACTGATGAAATGAAAAGTGCTCACTTATGAGGCCTTCACCATAGAGTCTAGGGCTGAACTGATGCTTAGCAATTGTAGTAGACCCAGAATTTACAGAGTACCTAGGTTGGGGGGACTTCACCTTGCTAAACCAGAATGGTGGCAGGACCTTGACGAAAGCCCATTGCCAGCTTCCTTGTCCCCTCCTCTTGCTTCTGTCCAGTCTCCCAGAATTGAGTTGAGAGGTACTGAGCCCAACCCCCCTCATGACACAGAGGGGACAGTGGCCTGCTTGCAGAGGAGCCAGCCTGCAAATGTGTGCTTGGTCCTAACATGTAGCTGAGACATACGGGCCGGGGCTGGCCTTTTATCCTGCAGCTGTTCCCTGGGCATTCCAGCCTTAGATGTAATTTCAGGACCTGCCTCCCAAAATAGATACTGAGCTCCGCAAGGCTGGACTCTGTGAGCTCTGCTGACTTCCCCATCTAGGGACCTCTGGCTATTAATGATATTGTATCTTTGTTCTTGTGCTCATTAATTAAGTAGATAATCAAAATGCTAAGAGCAATTAGTAGATCTTTGTTACTGATTGTTCCTGTGAATGAGAAGTTTAACTTTCATTTTCACTTGCATTTAACAATCAGCACTTCTCTTTCTGCCCTGAACATTTTCCACTCTGTAATAAGATTATTTATATCTATTTATTCATGGATTTTTGTGCATTGAACAAATATTTATTGAGCATATACTGTATACCTGGTGCTGTTCTGCATGATGATGATGCATTCCAGGGCAAAACCAGCCTCCTGGTACTTAGGAGCTCACATATCTTATTTTTGATTTCCTGCTGTATGTGTATGCATGTGTAGGAGTGTAGATGTCTGTGTCACCAGCACACATGTAGAGGTTATAGTATAACTTCAGCACTTGGTCCTCCTCTTTACCTCTTTTGAGGCAGGGTCTCTTGGTGGTTGTTCACCACTGTGTTTGCTAGGCTAGCTGACCCCTGAGCTTCTTCTGGGTAATTTGCTTGTTACCACCTCCCTTCTCCCCCAGGCATGCTGGGATTGTAGATGCTAGCTCAACATCATCCAGCTTTATGTAGGGTCTGGGGAACCAAACTCAGGTACTCATGTTAGTGTGGCAAGTTCTTTGTTTACTGAGCAATCTCCCCCATTTTAATTTTTTATTTTTGAGGCAAGCCCAACAGACTGGCCTTTTTTTTTTTTTTTTTTTTTTGGTTTTTGGAGGTCTCACTCTAGCTCAGGCTGACCTGAAATTCACTATGTAGTCTCAGGGTGGCCTGGAACTCATGGCAATCCTCCTACCTCTGCCCCTGAGCGCTGGGATTAAAGGCATGTGCCACTATGCCCGACAGGCCTCTTTTCTTTTAAATTGTTTTTATTTATTTATTTATTTAAGACAGAGAGAGAGAGAGAGAGAGAGAGAGAGAGAGAGAGAGAATGGGTGTGCCAGGGCCACTAGCCACTGCAAACAAACTCAGATCCATGTGCCACCTTGTGCATCTGGCTTACGTGGGACCTGGAGAATTGAACCTCGATCCGTAGGCTTTGCAGGCAAGCGCCTTAACCACTAAGCCATGTGTGTCTCCAGCCCCAGACTGGCCTCTTTTTTATGAGATACAGAGAGAGTGAGAAAGAGAATTGGCATGCTAGGGCCTCCAGGCACTCACTGTAATTGAACTCCAGGTGCATGTGCCACCTTGGCACATGTACCACCTTTTGCATGCATCAGTCACCTATGCATCTGGCTTATGTGGGATCTGGGAGTTGAACATGGGTCCTTAGGTTTCATAGGCCAATGCCTTAACCACTAAGCTATCTCTCTAACCCCCCTATTTTATTTATTTATATTTTGTTTTTTCAAGGTAGGGTTTTGCTCTAGCCTAGGCTGACTTGGAACCCAGTATGTAGTCTTAGGGTGGCCTCAAACTCACAGCGATCCTTCTACCTCTGTCCCCTGAGTGCCCTGATTCCCATTTTATTTTTTGAAGGCCAGAGTTACATGTCCTCCACTTGGTGAATTCCTGCTCTAGCTCATCAGGATCCCTTGATCTTCCTCCTTCTTCCTTTCTCCTCCTATGACTCCACTACTTCCCCTTCTGCCTCTTGTCTGTCTCCTGGGTGGGAGTCTTGAGGGGGGTCTTACAAGACCATCAGTCCCCAAAGAACACTCTTGCCTCACCTGTCAGGGAAGATGAGATGTGTAGTAGTTTGAATTAATGGCCCCCAATATATTCAATGTTTTATTAGTTTATAGTTTGCATCTGCAGCCACCTGGCTGGAGGCAGTGTCTCTGGGTGGATCTTAAGGTGTGGTGGTGGGTTTAGGATTTCAATGTAAAGATATGCAAAGTGTGCCTAGTTGGAGTTCCTGAAGTGTGCTGTGCTGTGTGGCTTTTGGCTTGTGGCTTTGCTCTCTGTGTTTGGTCCTGTAAAAGCAGGCCAGCTTCTTCTGCCATTATGGCACTTCCCCTGGACCTGTAAGCTTCAATAAATATCTCTTCCTACATAACTGTACCTGGTCTGGAAGTTCATCTCAGTGAACCTGAAGCTGTCTGCTACAAGGTGTAGGACCTTTATGCCTGTCTGAACCTAGCTTTTTAGATAGCAGAACTAGTTTAATCTATGGAAAATAGTCTTCTAATTGTTTTAGACACAGAGGGGGTGGGGGCAGAAGCCAGGGCCTCAGCCACTGCAATTGAACTCCCAACACTTGCGCCACCTATTGGGCATGTGCAACCTTGCGTTTACCTCACTTTTGTCTGGCTAAGGTGGGATCTGGAGAGTAGGACATGGTTCCTTAGGCTTCAAAGGCAAGGACATTAACCACTAAACCATCTCTCCAGCCCAGTTCTAATTTTTTTTAAATTATTTTATTTATTTTTGGAGAGAGACACAGAGAGAGACAGACAGAGAGGGAGAGGGAGACAGATAGAGATGGGCACGCTAGCAGTCTCTCAGCTGCTGTGAACGAAATCTAGATGCGTGCACCCCCTTGTGGCCAAGTGTGGCACTGCGCCCTTGCAACACTTTGCATGTGGCTAAATGTGGGACCTGGAGATTGGAACTGGGTTCTTAGGCTTAGCAGGCAGGCGCCTTAACTGCTAAGCCATCTCTCCAGCACCAGTTGTAATTTTTTAGTAAACATAACATGTATTCATAGTGAAAATGTTAAATTTTTAAAAATGCATGAGACAAAACTAAAACATAGCCAAAATACAGCCACTTGGATGATCTCATTAGTAATGTAACATATTTTCTCCAAAATAAAAAATCCATAAGGTAAAACATCAAATACTCCTGTTCCATGTCCTGCATCTGGAACTGCCAGCAAAATCTCTGGGGTACAAATTTCTCCCTTCTAGCTGGGCTGCTGCCTGAGGAAAAGTCTATCCTGAGCCAGCAGCTCTCCTTGGTGACCATCCATTGTCTTAGCATCTCCAAAATCTTGGGATCTCCTCTGTCACCCATGGTTTATCTATATGGCTTTATGCCATGGCCTTTCATGGCCTCCATTCATGGACTATGACTCTGCACATTGCCTAGGGGCCATCTTCAAAAAAAAAAAAAAACAATGTTGCAAGTCCAATAACTTTCTTTCCTGCATTTTCCATATTTCCAAAACCAGTTCTAGGTGGGCTAGGCTGCCAACTTTGTTAATCTAGGGGGGATAAAGCTGACTTTAAGGAGCAGGATACTCCTTTAGAAGTCTTCATTCAGGTCCCTTTCATTCAAAGACAGCCAGCATTCCTCCTAGTGTCCCAATTTAAAACAGCTGGCCCAATCCTCAACAGTGGTAATCTCCCCAACAGTTACAGCTCACCTGGGCTGCAACCTCTGGCCTGAAACTTTCATTTCTTTTTGTGCTGTATTGTTTCTTTCATATCCTTCTGCTCTATGTTCCTCCAAACATACCAGTTGATTACTTTTAAACAGCTTTGCCTTAGTTCTTAGAATGTGGGCAGAGCACAGCCAGACTTACACAAACTGCCTCTAGCCCAGTCCTGACAAAGTTCTTCCCTTAGAAGCCAAACCTCCACAGTCCACAGTTCTTTCTGCAATTAGGTCTTTTAACTCTCATCAGAATGATCCCTCAAGGTCTGCCAGACATGGTGGTGCACACCTTTAATCCCAGCACTCAGAAGGCAGAGGTAGGAGGCTCACTGTGAGTTCAAGGCCATCCTGAGATTATATAGTGAATTCCAGGTCAGCCTGGGCTAGAGTGAGACCCTACCTCCACAAAAAAGAAAAAACAAAAACAAAATAAATACTGCAAGGTGTCTCTTAATCCAAAATTTGAAATCCTTGCATATTCCTCCCACAAATCAGTTCCAAAAGATCAAAATCCACATGGTTAGGTTTCTAAAAGTAATGACTCCATTTCTCTAGAGCCAATTTTCTGTTGCAGTTACGTTTGCATTGCTGGAACAAACACTGACCATAAGCAGTTGCTAGAGAGGAAAGGGTGCATTTTGGCATACAGTCTTAAGAAGTTTCAATATGGTAGGACGGTAGTGCATAACACAGCAGGATGGACATCACAGCAGCTGGCAGAGAGCAGGAAGAGTGAGCTCTAAACTACTTTTTTTTTTTTTTTTCGAGGTAGGGTTTCACTCTGGTCTAGGCTGACCTGGAATTAACTATGTAGTCTCAGGGTGGCCTTGAACTCATGGTGATCCTCCTACCTCTGCCTCCCAAGTGCTGGGATTGAAGGCATGCACCACCACGCCTGGCTTAAACTACTTTTTAATTTGCCCATTTTGATGGTGGGTAGTGTTTATTTTATTTATTTTTATCTCATTTTTGAGGTAGAGTATCACTGTAGCCCAGGCTGATCTGGAATTCCCTATGTAGTCTCAGGGTGGTCTTGAACTCATGGTGATCCTCCTACCTCTGCTCCCAAGTGCTAGGATTAAAGGCATGTGCCACCATGCCCAGCTCTAATACCTTTCTCAGTTAATTTTGTTTCTTTTTTTTGTTCGTTTGGGAAAAATTGTATGGGGTCAGGTGTGGTGGCACACTCCTACAATCCCTTCACTTGAGAAGTAGGAGCAGGAAGATCAGAAGTTCAAGACCTGTCTTGGCTACCTATCAAGTTGGAAGCCATCCTGGGGTATATGAAACCCTGTCTCAGGAAAACAGAAACCTTCCCATCTGTATTAGTTACCTTCTCATTGTTCCAGCAAAATATCTGACAAAAATCATTTTAAGATAGGAACAGTTAGGGCTGGAGAGATGGTTTAGTGGTTAAGGCATTTGCCTGCAAAGCCAAATGACCATGGTTTGATTCCCCGGGACCCACGTAAGCCAAATGCACAAGGTGGCGCATGCATCTGGAGTTTGCCGTGGCTGGAGGCCCTAGCACACTGTCTCTTTCTCTCTCTGTGTGTCTGCCTGTTTTCCTCTCTCGCTCTCTCAAATAAATAAATAAAAATTAAAAAAAAATTTTAAAAGATAGGAACAGTTTATTTCAGCTTACAGTTCCAGGATATAGTCCATCATGGTGGGGAAGGCCTGGTAGCAGGAGCTTGAAGCAGTCACATTCAGTCCATAGTGAAGAAGCAGAGAGGAGAGATGAATGCTGCTGCTCTTTACATAGTTCATGACTCCAACCCTTGTAATGGTGCTTCCCATAGTTAAGGTGTGTCTTTCCACCTCAATTAACCTAATCAAGATAATCCATCACGAGCATTTCTACAGGTTAACCTAATCTAGGTAACCCTTCACAAATGATTCTAGGTTCTGGTCAAGTTGACAATTCATATAAATCATCACACCATTTGACACTGGCCAATAAATAGACAGTAGGTCCACTAACTGTATCCCTACCATCCCCTCCCTGGACTTTAAAAGATTAGAAGTAAAGCCGGGCGTGGTGGCGCACGCCTTTAATCCCAGCATTTGGGAGGCAGAGGTAGGAGGATCGCCATGAGTTCAGGCCAACCTGAGACTACATAGTGAATTCCAGGTCAGCCTGGGCTAGAGTGAAACCCTACCTCGAAAAACCAAAAAAAAAAAAAAAAAAAAAAAAGAGGTAAAATACATATTATATAAAGTTTATCATCTTAGCCATTTTCATTTTAACCAATTTTAAGTAGTGTATAGTTCAGTGGCAGGTCTTAGGGTGTTGCTCGGTGGTCTAGCATGTGCTTAACATACATGAGGCCTTGGATTTCTTCATCAGTATTAGCCCCCCCCCCAAAAAAAAACCCCTACAACCAAAACCCATCCACAAACAAAACCCAACAATAAAATAAACAAGCAAAACTTTATACGTATAGTTGCATAACCATCACTGCTATCCATTTCCAGAATTCTTCATCTTCCCCACAGAATTCTGTAGTCATGAGCTACTTTCTCAATCCCCTTCCCCGTTCCAGCTACCATCTTCCTTCTCTGTCTCTGTTATTTTGACTGCTCCAGGTATTACCACACCCAGGATCACACATATCTCTGAGTTTTTTATTTTTATTTATTTATTTTTGCGTGCATGTGTGTGTGTGTGTGTGTGTGTACCATGGCCCACATGAGGAAGTCCGAGGACCACGGGTGTCAGTCCTTACCTTCCACCTTGTTTGAGGCAGGATTTCACATTCACCGCGTTGCTCGCCAGGCTATCTGGCCCACAAGCTCCTGGGAAACTCTCCTATCTCCGCCTCCCTTCTTTCTGTCTGTGGGCACATTGGGATCACAGATGCTCATGCTTTTGCATCTGGCACTATGCAGGTTCTGAATCTGAACTCGGGTACTTACACTCGTGCAGCAAGTGTTGTATCCATTGAGCCATTTCCATAGCTGCATCTCTGTTTTTTAAAATTTTTTAAAGATTTAATTAACTTATTTATTTGAGAGAGAGAGAGAGGAAGAGGCAGAGAGAAAGAGAGAATGGGCATGCCAGGGCCTCTAGCTACTGTAAACGAACTCCAGATGCACGTGCCCTCTTGCGCATCTGGCTTATGTGGGTCATGGGGAATTGAACCAGGGTCCTTAGGCTTTGCAGGCAAAGCACCTTAACCGCTAAACTATTTTTTAATTATTTTTTTTATTGACAAGTTCTATACTTACATACAAAAAACACATGATATTTCCCTCCCCTCCCCCATTCCACTTTAGAACTCCAATCTCCATCATATCCGCTCCCTTTCTCCATTACTCTGTCTTTTAATTTGATGTCATCACCTTTTTCTTCTATTTTGAGGGTCTTGTGAAGGTATTGCTAGGCACTGCAAGGTCTGCTAAACTATTTCCTCAGCCCCACATCTCTATTTTTGACTTCTCTGGTATCCTACACCCAGAACCATACATATTCATCTTTATGTGACTGGATGAGTTTTCCAGTATGGAAGAACACCCATGGCTCTCCTCAGCTTCTCATGAATGTCAGGCCCTGATTCTGTAGGTATTTTGGGGAGAGAGTTTACCCTCTACCTTATCCCCAGCAGAACTGTGAGCTCTGAAGTCTGTCAAATGACACGTGTGAAGCCATATGTCTCAAGGCCCAAATCAGGCACAAGACAGGACAAAACCCATGGTGAAGACAGGAATCTATTCTGAACTAATCTTAACTAACCCAGTCAGAAGTGGTGCTTTCTCATTCTTTGGTGCTTGCTTTCTTGCTTGCTCCTCTTCGGGGCTGCAGTGCCATCAGTGGCTCCTTTTAATGTCATCGGAGGGTCCTGAAGTTGGCTTTCCTAACCAGCACTTAGTGAAATCCCAGTGAGGCCCTTTGTTATCCTTATCTTCAGGGAAGACAAGAAGTAGAAAATGGTTAAAAACCACTCAGCCCAGGGGCTTGGGAGATGGCTCAGTGGTTAAAGGTGCAGACTTGCAAAGTCCGATGGCCCAGATTCCATTCTCTAGTACCTGTGTAAAGCCAGATGAATAAAGTGGCGCGTGCATCTGGAGTTTGAGGTGACAGGAGGCTCCGGAGTGCCCATACTCTCTGCCTGCCTCCCTTTCTCTCTTTCTGTCTCTGTCTCTCAAATAAATGAATGAATGAATGAATGAATAAATAAATAAATATTTAGAAAAACACTTAGCTCAGGTCAACTTTGTATATTACTCAGGGAATACAGGAACTGAGTTTCTGGGTGGATCACTCAAGATCACGTGGAATTTTCCATCTTAGTCCTGGAGGCCACAGGCCACAGGAAACTTATAATGGAAACTTATAATGGGTAACGGAGGGGAAGCAGACACTTAGCTTGCACCTCCTGTTTCCTCAAAACTTTTGAGTATCTACTCAAAGCAGTAGATACTCTGTGCCAGGGTAATACTGGGAGCCCAGGTTAGAAAGGTGATGAGCTCTTCCCAAGGCCACACAGCAGTGGCTATTGTTGAGTGTCACCAGGTGTCCACCTCCTATAGGAACCACAACAACATGGCCCACAGGAAGACAGAGTGCTCCAGTCAGGACAAGCTTATTCCTTTCAGAACATCCCCTGACCCATGGTGTCTCATTCCATCTCAACAGTCACTGACACAGAGTCATGCAAGTTAACAACAACAACAACAACAAAAATACAAGGTGGAGAGCAATAGAAGATACCTGACATTAACTCTGGCCTTCACATATGCACATATATGTGTATATGCGCCCACACACGTGTGCCCACAAACGTATACATGTGCATGTATACCACACAGACACATACACATGCAAAAACAACAACAGCAACAAAACATTCTTCTGATCAGGCTGTTGTTTGGTAACCCCAGAGCCGAGAGAGCAGTGTGATGGCCATTGACATTCCTTGGTGGCCTTCATGGGCAATGCTATTTTTTTTTTTTTTTTTTTGGAGACAGGGTCTCACTCTAGCTCTAACCTCGGCTGACCTGGAACTATCTCTGTAGCCCAGTCTGACCTTGAACTCATGACAATCCTCCTACTCAGCCTCCAAAGTTCTGGGATTAGAGGTGTGCAGCGGCACCCCTGGCTGGCAGTGTTGGCTTTGTGAGGCTGTCTTTGGTGGCTGAGCTGAAGCATGAGTCTCAGCAGCTGAGCCTGGAGGGGTGGACGGTACAGGGTACACCTCTCCATTGTCTCTTCTGTTTTCCCCACAGGGGTGAAGAAGAGAACCAAAGTCATCAAGAACAGCGTGAACCCTGTGTGGAATGAGGTATGCCACTTCCTTCACCTTTCTCTCATGTCTCTGTCTCTGCATGACAAGTTAGGGGCTCACGCAGGAGATTGCTCTCGCAGGTGGGTCTGAAAACAGGGAGGGAATGACAGCGAGATCCTCCTGGCCCTTGTAGCCTGGGCACAGGGCTGGTGGATAGAGACCCTATTCCATGCTGTGAGGGTGGCATGGAGAGCAGAGACTTATCTCTCCTCTCTCTTCCCCAGCTCTGGTACACTAGGCGACAATGTTTGGTGGCTCCTTCACCTGCCTGTTTCCCTTAAACAGGTTGCTGTTGCTGTTGACATTGACTTTCTCCCCACAGGCCTCCCTCTTTAATCAGGGCCCCCAGTGGTTCCCACTGGCTCTGTTACTCAGTTCTCCCATGTGGTCCTTCATAAGTCCTCACTGCTTTGTGGACATAGAGTCACAGTGCAAGCGAAGGGTTTGCTCTGAGGAGGTTTGACTTAGCTTCACTCATCCTGCCCATCAGGGGCCTGGCTTCTGGATGACCACAGTTGGTTTTGGTCCTGGAGGATCCTTCAGGGTTTCCTGGCACTTTTACAGCTGTGCTTTTGTCCTGGTTTCCTGGGATGAGTTGGAGCTGAGTGGGGAGAGGAGGCCATGACAACGTGCCTTCCTCTTCTCTTCTGTTGCCTGTAGGTCTCACTACCATCTCAGAAGCTCAGGAATTTTGGTATCTATCCATCCATCCTTCTATCCTTCCTTCCTTCCTTCCATCCATCCATCCATCCATCCATCCATCCATCCATCCAACCACCCACCCATCCACACTAATCCACCCATCTATCCACTCATTGGCCCCTAAAGTCATTCCTGAGTGTCACCTTAGTACCTTCAGGACCATATAGTTCAAGGTGCCTTTTCTTCTTTTCTTCCAGGGCTTTGAGTGGGACCTCAAGGGTGTCCCCCTGGACCAGAGCTCTGAGCTTCATGTGGTGGTCAAGGACCATGAGACGATGGGGAGGAACAGGTAGGTGGCTCAGAGGAGTCTCTGGGGCTTGAAGGTACAGGTAGGTTGTGATGGCTGTCTGTTGACACTGGAACCAAGGGCTGGTGCTTCAGTTCACCATCTACTTACTGAGGACCACCTCCCCTGGGTCTGGTCCAGTGGTCTAGAAACCTGGCTTCTGCCTCAGCAACTTGGCTGTGGGTGAGGCTGAGAGCTGCCCAGGCTGCAAGAGGGCAGACACACTAGGATCAGGTATCTAGGAGTTTGCACAGAGCATTCAGGCCCTGGGAAGCTGGGAGGAGAAGGCTCCCTTTCTCCTGCTGCAGCCTGAGACTTCCCAGGAGGGGCTTCTCCTTGATCATTTCTTGTTGACAGGGCTGGCTGTTTTACACAGACACACACATACACACAGACACACACAACACACTTCAGGAGGCAAAAGCGAAGCTACAGCTGACAGGGAGCAGTTGAAGAGAGCTGGTGTTAAAGAAGCAGAACTTGAGGTGAGAACGGCAGTGCTGAAATCTGAACACTAATCGTGGGTAACAGTCTGGGGTCTCTGGACAGCTGTCTGCTGGGTTATTTCAGGCAGGTAAGAAGGAGGAGTTGCCACGCAGGGGACTTGCAGGAGCAAAGTTGCAGTGGCAAAAGCAAGTTCCGTCGGCTTTTATTGCCTTGTATTTGTGGGTGCGGACCAAGCCTCTCCAGCTTGATGGGCCGGTGGGTTGTGGGTATGAGTAGCTGGGAGGCTGCGTGGAGATAGGCCTTAGGCAGGGGTAGGAGTCCTTGGTCCTTAGCAGGAACCACAGGGCTCCACTGGGTTGGGTGGGCTCATACACCTGGTTATTGAAGTTTGGCCCAAGATAAGGGAAGGCAGTTTTGTGACCTAGTCACAGGAAAGCCTTTGTTTGGGAACTAGGTCAGCTATGTCTCACAATGGGAGTCTTGGCTAAGTGACCCTGAAGTGGGGGAGGAGTAGGGAAAGAGGAAAGATCAGGTTAGGAAGGGGCTCAGGCTGAAAAACACCTGTGAAGTTTGAAACCTTAAAAGCCTGGACAAGCTCTACCACTGCTGTCCCTGTGCAGTACTGCTGGACAAGAGCTCTACCACTCCTGTCCCTGTGTGGTACTGCCAGACAAGGGTGCAGGGTGATGCTCTGAGGGAAGCAGGGGGACTCTACACCCTCTGAATGGAGGCTGCAAGGTGTGGGCCCCTGTCTCTGCTCAGGACACTTTAGGCTTCTTTTATCTGTTCCACCCACAACCACTTTCACGTGAGAAATTGTTGCATGACCCTGGGTATATTGATATATAAAATAGGTATGTGAATTAAATATTTATGGACAATAAGTCAGACATTTATTTTAAAAAATTCTTTGGTATCATATAATTTTACCATTTATTGACTAAAGACTAAAGATATTCTGAGTTGGAGGTGCTGGTATGGTTTGTTTTTACCTATAGAATCAATTTCTGGCTAAACATTTGATGCCATAGGCCATGGAGCATCTTTGCTGTTTTTCAGAGTGAACAAAATTCTTATTTTATACCTGTCATTGCTGAGAACACTGCTTTGCATAAATATGCCACAAAAAGGCAAAAGGATGTTTAGGGAAAATTCAGAAACCAATGAAAATTCTGTCCTAATTTCAAGCCAAAATTCATTCAATGGCTTTTAAAGAAACCTAAGTCAGCAACTCAAACAGCATTTTTTTTTTGAGGCAGGCTCTCACTCTAGTTTAAGCTGACCTAAAACTCACTCTGTTGCCCAGGGTGGCTCAAACTCATAATGATCCTCCTACCTCAGTCTCCTGAGTGCTGGGATTAAAAATGTGCGCTACCATGTCCCGTTAAACAGCAATTTTTTTTTTTGGGTTTTTCGAGGTAGGGTCTCACTCAAGCCCAGGCTGACCTGGAATTCACTCTGTAGTCTCAGGGTGGCCTTGAACTCATGGCAATCCTCCTACCTCTGCCTCCCAAGTGCTGGGATTAAAGGCATGCACCACCATGCCTGGCTAAAAAGCAATTTTTAAACTCAGATATTCTAATACCATCCAAATCTATCCTATTCTGACACATACTAAGAAATGATGGTAGGGAAATATTAAAGTCTATTTTCCACAACTAAACCACTGTGTTTGTATAGGAGCAGCACACTGAAACCCGTAACATACAGCAGTCTCCAATTTGAGCAGAGGCGGAGGTGCTTCAGCTAGCTGTGTTGTGCAGAGTGACAGCATGCGCAGTGTAAAATGCACATGCTGTGTGTTCAGAACCAAGGCTGCGGTGAAGTCTTGTGATGCAGCATGGTCAGGCACTGCCAGCAACACCTTGGATTCATTAGTCATTTGATTTTGAATTAATTCTTGGTTATTTTGGACCCTTTACTGTTGCTAATTTCTACTGTTTCTACTGTTGTAGAAAACCCTTTACTGTTGCTAATTTTTTTGTGATTCCTACTCCAAAATTATGAGATGGGATGTCAACCCCCAGTTTAACAAGTGACTTGAGCTACTGTCCATGCACATGGCTTGTGGAAGGCAAGCACCCATAGAACTTCGAAGGTGGACTTGTAGGTCAGGGAGGGAGAAGTCTGAACATTGGGCAATCCTAGAAGGCTTCCTGGAAGAGGCCCCTACACTGACTCAGAGGCAAGAACAGGCTTTGGAAAAGCAAGGAGGACAGTGGGTTCTAGTGTGTGGTGTGGAGAACAATGGGCCCAGGGATCATGGGACCTCAATGTCATGACACGTGAAGCCCCTTAGGAAAGGAGAAGCGAACTGGATACAACATAACAAAACTGCTGGTGTAATAGCTGGGGAGATGGTTTAGCGGGTAAAAGCATTTGTAAGCATGAAACCTGAGTAATCCTCAGCAGCCACATAAAGCTGGACATGGCTAAACATGCCTGTAAGACCATCACAGAGGGATCAGAGACAGGAAGGTCTCCGGGGCGCTCTGGTCAGCCAATCTGACTGAAAAATGAGGAGCTCCAGGAAATAAGGCAGAAGAAAGAAGAGGAGGACGCCTGATACCTTCCTCTGACTTCTACATGTGTGCACATGGGGTGTGTCCATTTGTACATATGTACATACAACATATGCATACACACATGCACGCATGCACACACACAAGCTTAGCCAAGTTTTTGTCCTCTACGGGCATATGAGATCCAAATCTTTCCCCTCAGTTAGATACTATTATAATTGACTCTCATTGATCCTTCCAGATGGGGGAACAAGGTTCTGAACATAGGTGATATTCTCACAGGCTATATGGAGCTGTGTGTGACTGAGGGCAAGTGTCT
>PVKW010006765.1:52909-63336 GCA_004027895.1 Orientallactaga bullata
TTTTTTTTTTATTGACAGCTTCCATAATTATAGACAATAAACCATGGTAATTCCCTCCCCCCACACTTTCCCTTTGAAACTCCACTCCCCATCATATCCCCTCGCCCCTCAACCAGTCTCTCTTTTATTTTGATGTCATCATCTTTTCCTCCTATTATGATGGTCCTGTGTAGGTAGTGCCACTTACTGTGAGGTCATGGATAGCCAGGCCATTTTGTATCTGGAAAAGCGTATTGTAAGTAGTCCTACCCTTCCTTTAGCTCTTACACTCTTTCTGCCCCCTCTTCCAAAATGGACCCTGAGCCTTTGAAGATGTACAGAGCACTTCTCTGTCACTTCTTCTTAGCACAATGGTGCCTTCTGAGTCATCCCAAGGTCACCGCCAACTAAAAGGAGAAGCTTCTCTAACCAAAAGTGAAAATAGCATTAATACATGGGTATGAACATTAAGAGAAGTGCTTACTGGACAGTTTGTGAGCATAGTACATACATTTAGCCAGATACTAGCAGACGTTATACCCCTAGGGCTCATGACTACTCCTGTTGTAGGTTTTCAGTGTTAGGCATGTATTCCCTCCCATGGAGCAGACCTCCAGTCCAATTAGAGAGCGGTTGGTTTCCCCCATAACAGACATGCCACTATTGCACCCATTGGTTCATTTGGCCTTGCTGACCAAATTTAAGGCTTGCAATGTTCCCTGTTGCTTATCTCTACTGGTGATTTCTCTCTCTCCCATGGAACTGCATGCAATATAGCTTTTTCCAGCTTTCTGTCAGCTGGTTTTGCATGTGTCATTTTTCAGTATCATATTCAGCATTTTTACAGGCCTGTGTGGGTTTTTGAAACTACAAAGGCAGCTGGAGAGTGGGGACTGTGGATGTATTTTTAACCAGTTGAGGAGCTAAGTGAGGACAGCAAGGATAGCAGACCAGGGCCTCATGGAGGCTACCTGGTCTTGTGGGTCACATGGCATCCAGCCTGGCTGAGTGCTCCATCCCACCAGTTCCTGGGCTTCCCAAGTGCCCTGAGAACCAGTACGTATGCAGGTCACAGCAGACCAGCTAGCCAGGAAGCAGTTCCTCAAATAGTCATTTGCAAAAAGCTAGTTCACTAAACTTCATCATTTATCAGAAACTTTTTCTTATAATGCCTTGCATATAATTTTTGACTTTTCCAAACATTTATATTAATTTCTATTTTTAGCAATTAAAAATTGGATAGTGATAAGACCAAGTTTAAAACTAAACACACATCATAAATATCTGAAAGCTAGCTGAACTTTCAAAGCTACACTGCCCTGTGAGGGAAACAGTACAGTAATGGGGAGGGGCAGGGTCTGACAGAAGCTAGCTCGAATGTCTGAAGCCCTGTTTGGAGCAGCAGGAGGAGACATGGTTCCTATGAGGCAAGTCTGTAATGCACTCATGATCATAAAAAAGCATGCTCACCCTATCTGTAGAAGAAAAGTTTTGCAAAGGAATCAGGGTTGCAAGATTGTAAAATTAAGAAACATACTGAGAAGAGACAAGAGCAACTTGTGAGGCTTTGACAGAAAAGGCAATTCAGTGCATTTAGTTCATGACCACTCTCCATGAAGCACCTCATCACTGCCCGCAACCGGAGCTCCACAGTCTGCTCGTGAGGTGATAGTGACTGTTGCATCAGCTGTCCCCAGGCCATCTCCTGGTTTGCTCTTCCTTTCCTCCCTTCCCCCATCCCTCCCTTTCTCTCTCCCTCCCTTCCTTTTTTCCTCTTTTTCTCTCTCCTTTTTTTTTTTTTGGTATTTTGAGACAGGGTCTCACTATGTAGCCAAGGGAGTGTCTCAAACTCCCAGTTCTCCTGCCTCTGTTTCCTGAGTACTGGGATTATAGGTGTATACCACCACATCCGGCTCTTTATTTATTCATTTATTTAAATTTTTTTTCTTTTCTTTTTTTTTTTTTTTTGGAGAGAGACACAGAGAGAGATGGAGACGACAGATAGAGATGGGCGCGCCAGCAGCCTCTCAGCTGCTGCAAACAAAATCCAGATGCGTGCGCCCCCTTGTGGTCAAGTGCGGCATTGCGCCCTTGTGTCACTTTGCATCTGGCTAAACGTGGGACCTGGAGATTGGAACTGCTGGAGATTGGAACCAGCATTCTTAGGCTTAGGAGGCAGGCGCCTTAACTGCTAAGCCATCTCTCCAGCCCAATTTTTTCATTTTTATCAATTAGAAACTTTATTATATGAAAAATCACGTGTTGGTCCTATTTCCTTCATATCATCTTATTATATCTCCTCCTCTCCACCCTCATTCCACTGAGGGCTCTCCTCAGTATGGCCAATGCTTTTGGGTACTCCTGCTCTCCCTATGGCTCTTATAATCTTTCCACCCTCCCTTTAGCAATGTCCCCTGAGCCTTTGTGGGAGTGTTATAAGTCTACTTTAGTGTTGAGCTCTTAGCGAATTTTGGATTTCTGCTTTGATAAGCTTTGAGTGTCCTCAGTGTCTGTCGCCATCTCCCTGGCACAGGTTGTCAGGCTCACTGTGAGAGCAGCACTCATGCTTAATTCACCATTTCCTCTGTGGTGTTACCTCGTCCCTGGCTGATGTGCAAGAGGTGGCTCATCTCATGATAGGGAGTCGGCTATCTTTTCTTGTCGTGTTGATGTATTTTGGTTCTCCCTGATTTTCTTCTGCAAAAAAAGAAAACAGATTCTCTGATGGAGAGTGAGAGCAGCATGGGTTAAAGAGAATATGCATAGTTAAGTAAGAGATTTTGGTGGGTGCACCCTCTCTTTTTGGCCAAAGACTAGTAGACTAGTGGGAGCTTCTCACTGAAGTCCATGGCCCTCATCTCTGTAGGATTCTGACTTGGTTCCCAGCACAGCTGTGAGTTCTTTCCCATTGAGCAGGAATTGCACAGGTGAGTATTTCTTGCCTGGCTGGTTGATTTCATATCTAGCAGGATCCCTTGCTTGCTCACCATGATCTCCTAGTAGTTCATGTAGTATTTTCTAGCACCTTGAGGGCTAGCCATGGGGTCAGCTCTTTATTTCATCTTTGTGATTTAAATTTAATTTTAATTTTTTAAAGATATATTTTTAATATCTTATTTTTATTTATTTCTTTGAGAGAAAAAGGCAGAGAAAGAGAGAGAGAATGGGTATGCCAGGGCTTCTGGCTGCTGCAAACAAACTCAGACACATGTGCCACCTTGTGTGTCTGGCTTACATGGGCTCTGGGGAATTGAACCTGTCATTTGGTTTTGCAGGCAAGGGCCTTAACCACTAAGCAATATCTCCAGTCCTTTATTTTTATTTGTGAGGAGAGAGAGAGAAGGCAAAAGCAAAAGAGAAAGTATGAATACGCCAAGATCTCCTGCCACTGCAATCAAATTTCAGACACATGAGCCACTTTGTGCATCTGGGTTTAGATGGGTACTGAGGAATTGAACCCAGGTTGTCCGGCTTTGCAAAGCAAACGCTTCAAACTTATGAGCCATCTCTCCAGCCGTGTAATTTAAATTTAAATAGCTCCTCCTGGTTAGTGGCTACTAGAATTTTTTGAATAATGTTTCAACTCTGGCTTCTTCTTGAATGCCTGGGGGTTTAAAGACACAGACATCTGAGCCCTGCAACACATGAATTAAGAACGGAACTGCAGCATCAGCACTTTTCCAGTGTGTACCAGGGACATAATTAAATAGTAAAACATGATTTCTTGTTTATCTGAAACACAAGCCTAACAGGGAATCCTGCATTTTATCTGGAAATTACTCCTTACCCATGCTGTAGAAGGGGACCCTGACTTACAGCTGAGGTAGGTGATAGCCTTTGAAGGGCTTTCCTCTGGTTGCCTCACAGGGGCACTTCCTGTGGAGTGGTGTGCTCACACATCAGCTTTTAATGACTGGTGGCTCTATAGAAGGACACTGGAGGATCTCCTACCTGTACACAGATGCCTGCCTACCTGCCTGCCTTCACCCTTCCCAGGTCTGATTGTCTATCACGGTGACTGTAACTGGCTGGGACATATAGGTAGCTCAGAACCTGCCCTGAGTGTAGGAGCTCTATCACCTTTCCCTCCTACAGCTTCTCCTCCCTGCCCACATTAGGATGGATGACCTGATCCTATACAAAGAGTGTGGACATTGAGACTCTGAGAAGAAATAGGACCTAGCTGTGTGGCCTTGGGCAGGTCACCTACACGTTCTGCACTTCTCTTTCTTCCGTTCGTTGTTATTTTGTTTGAAGAAATGCATATGTATTTGTAGGCCAGAGGACAATCTCAGATGTTATACTGAGGCATTGTCCACCCCCTTTGAGACAGGGTCTCTCATTGGTCTAGAGCTCACCAAACAGGCTAGTATGGCTGGTGATTGAGTTTCAGAGAGCCTCCTGTCTCTGTCTTCCCCATGCTGTGATTATGTGGTGGTTCGAATCAGCTGTGCTCTAAATGCTTGATCCCCAGCTGATGGCAGTTTGGGAGGTGGCGCTTTGCTGGAGGAGGTGTGTTACTGGGAGTGGGCCTCGAGCTTTATTAGCACCTTGCTTGCCAGTGTTCATGGGCTCACTCTCCTGCTGCTGTTTCTCATCTGCTATGCAGAGATGATGGCCTGCCTCTGCTCTGCCACCTTTTTCCTGCCATCGTGAAGCTTCCCCTTGAGACTGTAAGCCAAAATAAAAGCTTTCCCCATCAGTTGTTTTTGGTCAGGTGTTTGTCCCAGCAATGAGAAGGTAACTGCAACAGATTACAGAGGTATCCTCCCACACCTGGCTTGTTTTCCATGCTTGTGAGGCAAGCACAACCGAGCCAGGTCCCCAGCTGTCCCTTCCATTGTTGTTAATTTTTTTTCTTTTTTTTTCGAGGTAGGGTCTCACTCTAGCTCAGGCTGACCTGGAATTAACTTTGTTGTCTCAGGGTGGCCTCGAACTCACAGCAATCCTCCTACCTCTGCCTCCCGAGTGCAGGGATTAAAGGCATGTGCCACCACGCCCGGCTCCATTGTTGTTAACTTTTTAAAAAATATTAATAAAGGTCTTTACGTTTATTATTATTTATTTTATTTTATTTATTTATTTTTTTGAGGTAGGGTCTCACTCTGGCCCAGGCTTACCTGGAATTAACTATGTAGTCTCAGGGTGCCCTCGAACTCCCGGAGATCCTCCTACCTCTGCCTCCCAAGAGCTGGGATTAAAGGCGTGCGCCACCACGCCCGGCAAATTTTTACTTTTTTTATGAGAGAGGGAGAGAAAGAAAGGGAAAGGGAGAGTATGGGAGTGCCAGGGCCTCTTGCTGATGCAAACGGACTCCAGACATATTGTGCAGCTGGCTTTATATAGGTACTAGGGAATACAACCTGGGCCTGAAATTCTGCAAGAAAGCACATTATATCACTGAACCATCTCCTCGGACTCCTTAGGAAGTATTAAGTGAAGTGCAAAAAAATAAATAAATAAAAAATCTGAAGGTGCTCCATACAGCTTACTTCTACTTCCCTTCATCTACTGCCTTCCTGGAGTCCCGTTACTTCAAGTCCTGATGACCCAGCGCTCTTCCATGAGGGGCTGCTCTCAGCCAGCTGTATTTGAAAGGACTAGCTCTTGCTAGTTCATAGGTGGCAGCTGTGGCTTAGTGCTCTACTTTCCCTTTGGAACTTGGAAGAGTTGATATGAGCTTCTAGGCACCACAGAAGGTAAGGAGAGGGACTGTCTGGGCCATGGACTATCATTTGGGCAGGCATCAGTGTCTCCTAGGATAGAGGTGGAGTGACTTGCTGCTTCCTGTGTCAATGAGACAAGGTGGAATTTCCAGGGAGAAATTGAACACACCTCTTAGTCCTTTAGGATGGGACTGGGAAGGAGATAACAGGGGCCAGAGGAGCGCCTGGCAGGTGGTGCCCATCACGTACCTGGAGGGTGTTGATGCGATTGGCAGGTCCCATCCTGGGAGGAGCAGGTCCAGGTCCTCTCAGCTGCTCAGGAGCTGGGAGAAGAAGGAGGCTTCTTGAGAACAAGGGCCAGGGGCTTTGCTCAGGAACTCCATTGTCAGTAGCAAGTTGCATCTTGGCCCTGTCTGGGATGAGGATGCCTCCAAACATCTCTTTCCTCCTCAAGCCAGCCATAGTAATAGTACCTGTGTGATGGCTGTTGTGAAGTTTAAATGAGAGTGTGTATGTCAAATGGCTGTCAGGGCTTGGAACATCAAAGGGGTTCAGGGGCTATAGCAAGATCCACAGACATGTGCATAAGTCAACCACACAGCACACATTGTCTGCATGCCCTAACGTGTCGCACACAGACATGCACACGTTTTTTCACTTAAAAAGACTTTAAAACCTCCACAGTCATAAATGTGAGTGTGTGTGTGTAAGCTGCATTCTTAAGAAGGTATAAGGGAAAAAGTCCAGCAGTGTCCATTGCTAACAACTTGGTTTAGATCTGTCTCTGCTGTCCCTAAGCCTATGTAAGCCTCTGTTCACGCACATGCCTGTACACTTGCTTGTACACAAATGCAGTTGTGATATATGCATTGGTCTGCACTTTGCTTTTAATTCAGGATTGATCCTTTCCTAGGCCACCTGAAAGCATGCCACCCTCATTTTTCATGCACTACCTGGTATGCTGGGTTGGGTGCAGCACCATGGTTAGGGTTTGGTTACCCTTCAGTTTCTTGCTTTCAAGTGATTATCCAGGGAACAAATTTATCCAAATGATTTTACAGTTTTATTTATTTATTCATTTGCAAGGAGAGAGAGAGAGAGAGAATGAGTATGAGAATAGGCACACCAGGGCCTCTTACTACTGCAAGTGAACTCAGGATACATGCACCCCTTTGTGCATCTGGCTTTATGTGAGTACTGGGGAGTTGAATCTGGGCCATCAGGCTTTGTAAGCAAGCAGCTGTAATCACTGAGCCATCTCTCCAGCCCCCTGTTTATGTATTTTAAATGTTAGTTTCTTACCATAGGTCCTTAGAAGTGAGATTCCTGGATCAAAGGATATAAGCATATAAAATGTTTGGAGATTCTGTCAAATTACTTTTCAAAAATGTCTTAATTTGGCCTGGGAGATGTCTCAGCAGTTAAGAGAGCTTGCCTCACTGGCCTATCTGGCCAGAGGTCACAGAGTTTGGCAGCCCAGAGCCTATGTGAAAAGCTAGGTGTGGTGTGCATATTTATACCCCACTCCATGGTGGGTGGAGACCAGAGATTCCCCGGGGCTCATTCATGGACAGCAGCTCCGGGTTGAGAGAACAATGTCATGTCAACGTGGATGAGTGATAAGAGAAGGAACCCTTATGTTCTCCTCGGGCTTCTGCCTGTTCATGTATGGGTGTGCTCATCTATACACACACACGTGCATATACCACACATCATGCTCACCACATTGCACACACGTGCTGTATACACATACACAAATATCCTAATTTATTTCCATTAATAGTGTAGAAAAATGCATGCCAAGCTTTTATTTTATCTTTGATAGTGTGATGAACAAAAGGAAAAGATAATCGGTAGTTTTTATTTTCTTGGCTTGTAAAGTTGAAGGTTTTGTCCCTTTGTATTTCTTCTGTGAATTGTTTACCCCATGTATGTATGTATGTATGTATGTATGTATGTGGTCTCATACTATACCCCAGACTGGCCTGGAGCTCACTATGTAAACTCAACTGGCTCAAACTTAGCAATTTTCCTGCCTTAGCCTCCCAAGTGTTGGGATTACAGAACGATCACACTTGCTATTTAAAAAAATTATTTATTTACTGAACATGGTGGGCACCCCTTTAATCCCAGTACTCAGGAGGCTGAGGTAGGAGGATCACTGTGAATTTGAGGCCAGCCTAGAACTACAGAGTGAGTTCTAGGTTAGCCTGGGCTAAGATAAGACCCTACCTCAAAAACAAACAAAAAATTATTTATTTGTGAGTGGGCATGAGCAAGTGTGTGCATGTGTGTGCATGTGTGCCAAGATCTTTTGTTGCTGCAAATGAATGCCTGTCTGGCTTTATGTGGGTGGCTGTGGATTTGAACCCAACCAGATAGACGTTGTAAGCAAGTGCCATTAACCACTGCTCAGTACCCCAATCCCTACTTTTTTTTTTTTTTAAAGAGTCTTGCTATGCAGCCCAGGTGGGTCTGCCTCAGCCTCTTGAGTTGAGGGATTACAGGCCACCACACCTGGCTATTATTATTATTGTTTTTGAGACAAATTCACACTATGTAGCCCAGGCTGACCTTGAACTTGCCATCCTCTGCCTCTCAAGTATCAGAATTATGATGTGTGCCACCATAGCCCTTAGAATTGCCTAGACTTAGGTTTTTAGCTGCTTGTCTTTTTCTTATGGAATCTTCATATATTTGGGTTGTCATTAGGAATATGAACCCTCAGTCTGTTTTGTGCATGGAGGATCTTTCCTCTGTTTGTTAGTGGTTTGTCCCAGGGCATCCTCACTCCATGGGATCTCACTCAGATAAGCGTGCATGCATCTCATAGACATTCAAGAGGCAGAGCTGCAGTTTGCTGTTTGGAATTGGGAAGGGCAGGCTTCTGGTTTCTGGAATTTTGGGGAGCCTTTTGGGGCTCTCTATCCTGTTTTCCTCAGCAGGCTCCAAGTGTTGACCACAGCCTTATTTTCAAGGATTTTTGTAACTATATTTTGCCCTGGGCTCTATCCAGAATATCTCTGGATTTCAGGATAATCTTCCTTTTGTCTTTCTCCAGATTGCAGTGGAAATCTATTTAGAGTTCTCCTTGGGCAGCCTCTGGGGAGCCAGGTCCTGGAAGAAGGCTGCCAGAGGCCAGGTGGGCTCAGGGGCCCTGGAATGTCCTGCTGTCCCTCACTTCCTGTCCTTCCCTGGCAGGCACACATAACTGAGGGGTGGAGCTCCTGTCTATTTCCTTCCTTGAGTGAGTGTGCACATTTACATGTGTGCACACCCACCTGTGGGTGACAGGGGCTTTCTGACTCAGGAGAGAGGCGGCAGTTGAGTCAGTGAGGCGTTGAATTGTAATCTTTGCAGTATAGAGTGACATGTCACATTTTTAGTTTCAAAGATAGAGAATGAGAAACAGACACATGATGACCCTTCTGGAATATGAAAAGCAGTTTCAACTTATAGAAAAGTTATCAAAAGTAGTACAGAAATGGTACAGTATCAGAAACGCCATCACAATTTCCCTCCATGTCTTTGATTCTCTTTTCTCTCATTTTGCCTTTTATTCCTCTACCATTTGAGGATAAGTTACACGCCATATGGCTTTTTGTACCTAATACTCCAGGGTATATTTCTTAAGTCTTCCTCAGTTGCTCTCCACTTTATTTACTGAGGCAAGGTTTCTAACTTGAACCCAGAGATCACTGATTCAGCCAGTCTAGCCAGCTAGTTTCCCTGTTTTGCTCCTGAGCACTGAGATGACAGGCAGGCTGCCACATCTGCTGGCATTTCCATGGATGCTGGGGCTCTGAACTCAGGTTTTCATGCCTGCTTACAAGCACTTTACTAGCTGGTCCATAGTTACTGCCCCCGAGATCCATTCACTTTGCTGAAATGTTAGAGTATCCATTTTTGATGGCTAAATAATATTATATATATTACATTTTCCTTATCCATTCATCTGTGGGTTGGTTGTATAACTTAGCTATTGTGAATAGTGCTGCAATGGACATAAGTGTGCAGGCATCTCTTTGATTTATTGATATCATTTTCTTTGAATATCGACCTAGAATTGGGATAGCTGGGACATATGACAGATCTCTTTGTGTGTGTGTGTTGTGTTGAATTTTATTAAGCACATTGTTGGGTTTCTCTTTCAGTGACCACATATATTTGTGTATATATATATTACATTATTTTCTACTTTGATCTATATGATATAATATGCTAATATATTTTATTTTATTTATATTATTCTAATTTTACATTCATAATGGTGACTCCATTATCTTCCTCCCTGTCCTCCCTCTTCCAAAGGGACCCTCATCAATGGGGAATGTAGGACATGCATTGTGGGGGGTAGTCAAGAACTATGGGGGATAGGCCAAGTCTCTGTGCATAATGCCCCAACTTATGACTCTAACATTCTTTCTGCCCCCTCTTCTGCAAATTTCCCTGAGCCACATTAGGGTCATTTTAGTTCTACTTCAGGGATGAAGTTTTGGGAGCTTCTGTGTCTCTGGATATCTGGCTTAGTAGGAGTTGGATGTTCTCTGTGTTTATCTCCTTCAGCTTTTTTCTGGTGTCCTGATCCCCAAGAACGCTGTACTCTTGCCCTTCCCCCACATTACTGTATGGTTTCAGCTGGGGCCCTGGTGAAGTGTGATTGCTGATCCTCCCTTCAGGTTCGTTGTCCATCTGAAAAAGATAAGCAAATTCTCCAATGGAGAGAGAAGTTAGTACTAGATACATGGGATGGCCATAGATATTTTGGAGGGAATTTTATAT